>JABUQX010059969.1:0-38561 GCA_015478945.1 Trachelipus rathkii | reverse complement strand
CCAATATCGCGCCGCAAAAGTAGAGGGTCAAGTAACTAGAAAGTACCAGGACAGTTTATAAGCCTTTCAGCCTTTGACTCGACCCTATCCAAAAGCGGGGTGAAACAGAGCACCCCCACCCCCAAGATATGAGAGCGAGTACTCCATAAAAGGAGGTTGAGACGCTCTGTATGTGCTGGAGGAACTGAAAGAGAAAAAAAAGCCCCACAGTCTAAAAACAACTCCCAATTTCTTTGAGGCGCCACCAGAAACCGTTGTGAGGTGAGGTTTCCAAGACATTTGTTTTTGTTTATGTTAAGGCGCCAAGGATGTTTATGATGTCAACAGGAGAGACGAGAGAACCGTTCGAAAGAGAATAGAAAGTTAGTGTCTTAGAGATGGAGATTGGCAAGAGTTGGGGTTTTAAAGAATTATATTTCACAAGGTTGAGACGACCCGACCCTGAAAATTCTATCCAGATCAGCGAGATATAGAATCAGAAAGATTAAGACGAGAGGCAATTCGTGAAGTAAAAGAGGGAGCAGAATTGAAATGAGCTGAAGAGAGTGACAGGGTCGAGTCATCGCATATGAGTGGATAGAGTTAGATGTGCAGGTGAGGAAGATCATTAATGAAAAGCAGGAATAAAGTCGGAGATAATAAAGAACCCTGAGGAACACCACTGTTTAAAAGAAAGAAGAAGTCACCCCATAACAACAGCCGATAATTCGAGCGATTTGAAAGAAAGCGTAGACATAAGCAAGCAAAGAGAAGAAGGAAACCCAAAGGAGGGGAGCTTGGGAGCAGCGACGCGTGCATTACCCGGTCAAATGCTTTGGATATGTCGAGCGCACCACGCCAAGTCTACCCCGTAGTTTCCTAACGGGCGGAAAACATAAAATCTTGTTAAATAGGAAAGCAAAATCGCTAGTAGACCTGAAGTGCCGAAAGCCGTACTGGCGAATCGAAAAGAAGAAGGAATGAGATTCCAGATGGTCTAAGAGTACGAAGTTTTGAGAACGGTCATCAAAGATCGTTTAGATAAATACAAGTATAGACCTATAGGCGATTAGTTAGAAGCGATCACAGAAGCTTCCTTTTTTCGGAATAGGTTGGAACATATGCGCGCTTCCAACACTGAGAAAGTGCTAGTATTGAGGCAAGAGAATATAGTTGAACGAGGGGGCGGGGTCAGACTCATAAGCACACTCCCTCAAAAGCTCTGGGAGGGAATTGCCCATCCGGGCCACCCGCATTCCTAACGTTCATAGATTTTTAATTCTAATTGCACGCCGATCAAATGTAATCGCAGGGTAAAGGCATAGGACATCTGAGAGGAGAAGGAGGAGGAAAGAGGAATGAGGATCGTCCCAGGTTGAGTTAGAGGAAATATAGGAGTGCCAAATAGATTGGCTTTTACTTTTTGAAATTTAGCAACAGAACATCAGAAACGAATAAGAGAGGAAAGATTGACTTTAAGAAGTTGTTAGAGTGTTTTTGGTTTGACAAGAGACCAGAAAGATTTTGTTCAGTAAGAGAACGCAGGAGGCCAGCGCACTCTTTATTGAAAGTTTGCTGTTGCTCGTTCGAAGGTTACCCCTGGAACGACTTCTTGCTGAATGAAAATTAAGCAGATGTGATAGGGTGAGAACGAAGAATTTCCCCCCCCTGATACGCAGGTCTCTAGCCTGAATGGCCAAGAACAAGCACGATCGAAGCTGGATTTTGAGGAGAAAAAAGATTTAGTCGAAGAAGGAATGACACCTGTTCATCCCATCAACGATTACAGTCCATTATCGGGCAGAAGCTGAAATTGTCACCAGAGTCGAAAGAGTCACTCCAATTATAGTGGGGCTAGCGTTAGTGTAGAAGCAACTCAATGCCCCCAATCAGCCCGATCAAAGTGCCAAAAAAACCGCATAATATGCAGGATGGAGCTGTTGGTGAGAAAGTATTATATTTAAGAGATATAAGCTTTGGTCAGATTTACCGATAGAGCGAAGGTGGTGTATTTATAGAGAGACAGACTAGTAGTGGTGAAAACATAGGTCAAGTGTGTTCAAGAATTGCTTGGGACGATCCCGGAATGTGTTAAGGTTCTTTAATTAGTTGCTCCAGTTCGCCGTGGAGAATACTGAATGATTCGGGCTTCCTTTCCACCTAAATTAGCATGAGAGGAGCACATCCATTCAGTGTTGTTGTACATTGAAATCCCTAATAGAGACCTCACTTAGTTTGGATGAGAAGATATTACAGTTTTGGGAGAAGTAGTAAGGTAATCAAATAGGCATGAAAATCTGTTCTGGTTAGGAGAACAGTAGCAGAAGCACCAGATTATTGTAGTAGAGGAAGAAAGATTTTAAAGCCACAGAACATCGAAGTTAGGAGTTCGGAGGATGTCTCGGAGAGACGCATGCCTATAGGAGTGTCTATGTTTTACATACATAGGCACATACGTCACCCATTCAGACGGAAAATTATTAAAGTCAGTTCCTTCATAAAAATGGACTTCATTATTTGAATTCTGAGCCATCAAGGTTTCAGACAAAGACAAAAAAATTGGGTTAGAGTTAGAGAGGTGGTATTCCAATGATACAGAGTTTAGAATGCCAAGCCACTGAATTTTGGTTAAAGTCAAATAGAAAGCCTGCGCTGCGCCTGTGCAATCTACTATCAAACCATCGCACACACATCATTTGAAAACACACACTGACAGAATGAAAATCAGACCCACATCCATGGATAGTACAATGCAATAGATAAGTTCTTTAACCTAAATTTAAAAACCCTGGGACTAATTTACAAAAAATTTCTCAGGCTACAATTACACATGTTGGCGATTGCCAACGGCGTATAGCAACGCGTCGTTCCACCGCGCGGTCTATCGCGGCATATTAAATTATTGAATACAGACGGCGTACACATTGCAGCGCGCGCTCTGTCTTCAACTCGCGCAGCAGCGGCGTCTAGAAGGGTTCCTCGTTGTTACAAAGCGACAACTGTCCCCATAAAGATAAAAAAACCGATAACAGAGTGAAGAGCATGCTGCAGGGAAGCACTCGATTTCTTTTATTTGGAATTGAGACTGTTACAATGTCTGTTGTCAGTATAGCGCGCGTTATACAATTTTTATAGTACAATTTTTT
The DNA here is from genome assembly GCA_015478945.1 of Trachelipus rathkii. Lineage (NCBI taxonomy): Eukaryota > Metazoa > Arthropoda > Malacostraca > Isopoda > Trachelipodidae > Trachelipus > Trachelipus rathkii. Next base: position 35,436 of record JABUQX010059969.1, on the reverse strand, counting down.
TATTACTCGTACACTGTAGGTTGGAAGTAAGAAATTAAACTTTATTTACACATGATTACAAGTTTTTCTTCTGGCGAAATGCTATCCCTCACATAGTAGTTCTGACTAGGTGCTAGGTCATCCTGAAGTATTTTCAGTAACTCGTCAAAGGATGCAATCGACATCCTAAAGTAATTAAAAAACTTGACCTCATGTTTTAGATTTGGGCACAGAGTTACAAAACAACCGTGAGTCAATCTGTCATGTAAAATCGGATGTACCCAGTAATGTCTTTGCCTTCGTCTTCGTTTCCTATACCTACGGTACAACATCCAAAAACATGCTGCCCCTTCAAATTCCATGGCTATACTTTAGATCAACGCGCCGCCAACGCCAACATGTGTACCCGCTGGGTTTTCGTAGCTCGCGTTGTTACGCGCGTTACAACGCCATCATGTGTACGTAGCCTAAAACCCTATTTACAACAAATATCTAAAATGTGAATAATCAAGAAAGTTTAAAAACACTCGCGCACTCACACACACTCACGAAATTGCGTGCAAAAAGAGAAAAAAAAATGCTATTGATCAACTAAAAAAGCGGGAGATAAATCTGTATAATTATAATAATGGCTAACCAAATAGGTAAATGTAATGCTAAAACCCAATTAAAGAAACGCTAAAAATCTAAGTTAAAAAGAAGTAGAGGAAAAAAAAAAAATAAATAAATAAATAACCTAGTACTAACTATATATATTGAAACTAGAATTATTATTGAATCTAAAAAGTTTCTATAATTTTTCACCCAAAAAAGAAGATGTACGGCCATATTAACCGATACCGGTACGATACCCCAAAAATGGCCGATCACTACCGGATACCGATACTTTATCACCCGGTACTCCCTATATTATTCACTATATATATTATTATTATATATATATATATATATATATATAATATATATTTAGTATATAGATATATATATATATACTATATATATATATATATATATATATATATATTATATATATATATATATATATTATATTTATATTATATATATATATATATACTCATAGCGAAACTATATATATATATCTATATATATATATATATATATATATATATATATATATATATATATATATATATATATATATATATAATATAACTTATATTATTATATGATATCATATATATATAATATATATCATATACTAATATATTATATATATATAGATAATATATATATAATATATATATATATATATTATATATATATAATATATGATATATATATACTTTAGAGAGGAAGCCCTTGGATTCTATTAGTGTAGTACTGCTTTACTGTCACTTCATTTTATTACTCAATGTACACAAATTAAAAACATGGTTAAAAAAGACATTTTTTTTTAATGAAATTAAATTTTAAAAAGGAAAGCTAATTTCGTCCCGACACCGCGAGACCTCTTCAAGCTAAGGGACTGGATTTCTTCTTGATCTTTTGATCAGTTCAAGTGTGTTTCAGTTGGTCTGCTACTTTCTTCATGGTGTTTTTTGAAATATTTTGATTTTTCAGATATTCATTTTGCTAATAAAATCTATCTTAACTTCACCGGATGCTTATTGTAGTATGTTACTATTATAAATGCAAAGTTCCATGAATTTTGCGGAAATGGTTCGTGTAGATTGATTATTTCTGATCTATCTTAATGAGAAATGAAGAGTGGCTGTGTTACGCCTAGACTGGTTAAAGCTGAATTTATTGCTGGTCCTTGTGCAGGGTCATTCTTATGTTGGATTTTTTCTCTTGTGCAAAATCTATGGTTTCACCTATATATGTTTATGGCAATATTGAACAGGGCGATGTGATTATACAGCTTGGGGAGAGTGTTTTTTTTCGTTTTGGGGTTTGGAGAATGTTTTTTAAGGTGATGTTATATTTGATGGAATGAGGGTAATATTTGGTAATATTTGTTTTAACGAAAATTAATGGTAATTGAGGAATTTGTAAAAAGGAGGGTGTTGCTATTTTTCGGGGGAAAGGTGCTTAGTACCTCTTTTTTGCCTTTGTTAAATGCTCTTGTGATGAAAAACTCAGGATAGTAAAGTGATTTGAAGTATTGTGGATGTATTTTAGTTTCTTATGCTAGAAGAGGGGGAGCAGCATATACGAAAGGCACGGAAAAATAAAGATGACAGAACAGCTAATTTTTTGTGTTTGGGGAATGATTTAGGATAGCCAATGTATATTAGTTTGGTGCGAATGTTGGTTTTTCTATATATAGTAAATGAGCAGTGAATTGTTTATCCATTCGTGATTAAGGGTATCGAGGAAGTCGCGGAATGAGAGTTGTTGCGAAGCATTTCTGATCGTTACTGAACTGAAGGATGAATAGAGTTAATATAGCTTTAGGAACATCATTAGCGGTTGGTGTTGTGAGGCGAGGGAGACAAAAATGTATCTACATATTCTAATCCGTAAGACTATTGTTTAATAAAGGGTTGGGGGTAAAATATGATAAAATTCTGTTAGTTCCACATATATGTTAATGAAGTATCGGGAGACAGTGGGTCCCATACTAGACCGAAAGTTTGTTGTAATATCTTGCCATTAAAATGAAAAGAAGCTTATGTTGTAATGAGAGATTAAGGAGCTGTTTTAATATTATGAACACGGGAAAGAAGTTATGTTGTAATTTACAACATAACTTCTTTCATTTTAATGGCAAATATTACAAACAAAACTTTTCGGCCTTGAGTATTGCGGATCCCCACTGTCTCCCGATATCAGTAAGCATATATATGGAACTAACAGAATTTTATCATATTTTACCCCACCCTTTATTAAACAATAGGTTATGGATTAGATATGTAGATGACATTTTTGTCTCCCTCCCTTACAACACCCAACCCTAATGATGTCCTGAACTATATTAACTCTATTCATCCTTCAGTTCAGTATACGATAGAAATGCCTTCCAACAACTCTATCCCTTCCTCGATACCTTAATCACATGGAATAACAATTACTTGCAATTTACTATATATAGAAAACCAACATTCGCACCAAACTATATACATTGGCTATCTAATCATTCCCCAAACACAAAATTAGCTGTTCTGTCATCTCTATTTCTCCGTGCCTTTCGTATATGCTCTCCACCTCTTCTAGCACAAGAAACTAAATATAATCCACAAGACTTTCAAATCACTTTACTATCGAGAGTTTCATCACAAAAGCATTTAACAAAGCCAAAAAAGAGGTACTATAGCCACTTTCCCCCGAAAAATAGCAACACCTCCTTTTTTACCAAATTCCTCAATTACCATAATATTCGTTAATTTTAATATTTTCCAAAAAATATTACGGCCATTCCATCAAATAATCACCTTAAAAAACATTCTTCAAACCCCCAAAACGAAAAGAAATCTCCCCAAAAGGTTTATATCACATCCCCTGCAATATTGCAATAAAACATATATAGGTGAAACCATAGATTTGCAAAGCAGAAAAAATCAACATACAGATGACCTGCACAAGAGACAGCATAATTCAGCTGTTTAACAAGTCATTGGGAAACACAGGTTCACCGCTATCAATTCAACAATATAAAGATTGATCTAGAATATCACACACGAAACATCGCAGAATCATGGAATCCTTTTGCCATTTAATAAATAGTAACAACTACATAAGCATCCCGGTGAAGTTTAAGATAGATTTTATACAAAAATGAATATTAAAACATCAAAATATTTCAACAACACCATGAAGAAAATAGCCGACCAACTGAAACACACTTGAACTGTTGAAGATCAAGAAAGAAATCGCAGTCCCTTAGCCTGAAGACGTCTCGCGTGTCGGGACGAAAAAATTAGCGTTCCTTTTAAATATTATTTCATTAAAAAAGTGTCTTTAACAATGTTTTTAATTGTGTACATTTAGTAATAAAATGATAGTGACACTAAAGCTCAAACTAAAAAAGATCCAAGGGCTTCCTCTCTAAGTAAATATCATCACTACGACAAAGTAGCTTCTTCAAATATATATATATATTATAATATATATATATATATATATATATTATATATATATATATATATATATATATATATATAGTATATATATATATATATATATATAGGATATATATATATGATATATATATATATATATATATATATATATATATATAATATATATATATATATATATATTATATATATATATATATATATATTATATATATATATATATATATATATATATATATATATATATATATATATATATATATATTATATATGATATATATATATATATATATATATATATATATTTAATACAACTTATTCTTTTAGAAAATCAATTATTTTCTAAAAATTTCTTTCGAAAATATTTATTTAATTGAATTAATTAAATGTATTACTTTTTTATAATTTAAATTATTAATGTAATTGAAATTATATTTATTTTCATCCTAAGTTTCAAGACTTTCAGTGTTTTTGACTACATTTTCTAATTTTAGCTAACCCCGGCCCCGCCCCCGGCGCAACGGACCCGGCCCCGGCAAAATTCCCGCCCCGGTCGGTCCCTAGACATATGCGAGCTTCCCACACTGAGGGAAAGTGTTAGTATTGAGGCATAGAGGATATAGTTGAACGAGGGGTGGGGTCAGCATGGAAGCACACTCCCTCAAAACTCGGGAGGATTGCCATCCGGGCCACCCGCCATTCCTAGCATTCATAGATTCAGAAGCCCATGCACCGGATCAAATGTAACCACAGGTAAAGGCATAGGACCTGAGAGGAGAGGAAGAGGAATGACAGAATCGTCCAGGGTTGAGTTAGAGGAAAATAGGAGGCAGGAGAGATTGGCCTTTCAGTTGGAGTATTAGCAACAGAACCATCAGAGCGAATAAGAGGAGGAAAAGCTAATTCACAGAAGTTGTTAGAGATATTTTTTTCAAGAGGCCAGAAAGATTTGTCAGTAGGAGAGCCAAGGAGGTCACCGCACTTTTGTTTAATGAAAGTCTGGTTTGCTCGTCGAAGAGTACCCCTGCAACGATTTCTAGCTGAATGAAAATTAGCAAGAGTGATAGGGGAACGAGAATTTTCCCACATCTGATATGCACTGTCTCTACCCTGGAATGACAGAGAACAAGCACGATCGAACTATGGATTTGAGGAAAAAAGATTTAGTCGAAGAAGGAATGAACCTGCTCATTTCTGATATCTTCATTCTACAAGATTCACCAGGTCTTAGAATTTTTTTGAGATTTAAAATTTTTTTTTTTTGGCAAATGGGGGAAATTTTTTTTATCTATAGGGTTAAGTTATTTACTTAAATTTTTATATAGGGTTAAAATATATTCTATTTACTACTTAAAAAATCTTTCTCTAATTGAAAAATGTTTTTATTAAAAAAAATATGAAGAGTATTATAAAATTACCGGTTTTCCCCCATTTTACGGTGTATATATATATATATATATATTATATATATATCTAATACATGATATTTTTACTATTTTATATATATATATATATATATATATATATATATATATATATATATATATATAGTGCTGTTACATAAAAAACGCCCACCCATTTTTGTTATACAAAAAAGGCCCATCCTGTATCTCTGTATATATATGATGTTTAGAACAAAAAAAAATTGGTGGACCCATTAACCCCATCGAGTATGCATGTTTAAATTTGTTATGGTTCAAAATTGCGATTTTTTGAATTTTGGGATTTTTTGAAATTTTTCAAAAAATGTCACCATACTTTTTTGACGATCGAATGAAAAAACCATTTTGTACTTTTCCAGTCATCTGCATTAAGAACTCTATAAATTTATATTAATATTAAATTAAATTATGTTAAGAGTCCGCATGCAAAAAGGTGACCCACACCAAATTTCAAGAAATTTTGTGCAGCCAATCAACACACACATACCATCGAAAAAAGATATACGACAAAGGCCCATGTGTATGACAAAAAAGGCCCACCTTTTTTTGAATGAAGAATTGGCCTGTATATGCTGTTAGAACACTAACAACGATGGTAATAGTGTTTATTTTTGTGTTACTTTAGTAAATATTGTTCTAAAAAAATCAAAAAACAATTATTTTGTTATGTTAAAAAAGGGCCACTTTCATAAATTGTTATCTAAAAGAGGCCCATCTTGTATTTTCACCATGTTGTAGTTATTATATATAAAAGAAGAGTTTTCAGGTTCTAAAGAGAAAGCTGAAGTACATCAGATCTTTGAGCGTGATTTTGGAAAGTCGAACTTGCAAATTGTGATCGTAATTTGAGGAAATTATACCTTTTTTATTATCTTATTAGTATTTTTTTAATTAAAAAAAAAAAAGCATTAAAAATTTATCTATAATTTAGTCACAAAAAACCTTAAAAAACCAAAATTAATAACCTAAACACAAAAAAATTAACTCAGAGAGAAGAAATTATTTAGTGTTCACCAAATGGAGATGATTTTTTAGAAAATTTGAGGAAATTTTACAACTTCTCCACAATCGAGATTGTATACTTTTTTTGAAGTTAAAAAAAAAATCTTCTTCTTCCTATCTTAGTCCAAAAAAACCGTTAAAATAACGAAGATAAAAACTAAAAAGTTGGAACCAAAAAAATTAACGTCCTGCAAGAAGTTTAAAAAGAGGTGGCGGCCATATTTCTGTCAATAACATATGGGCCCTTTTTGAAAAACAAGCCGGCCTTTTTTTAAATTGTTGCACTTTCGGAGTCAGATAAAATAATTTAATTATAACAACATAAAAAAAAACAAAAACATTTTTATGTCGTGTAACATACATAAAGGAACCTGCCATTCTAAGAACGTATTTTAAAACTTCAGATATGATTAAATATTTAGTAGTTATGCCCAAATCTTAAAACAATCATTATGGGCCCTTTTACTAGTAAAAAGGTAACAACACTATAAATATAAATAAAAATATATCAACTGGTACAGGTTTGAAACGGAAAACCGGTCGGGCAAAGGGGAAAACCGGTCAGTTTAATAAATTGTTAATATTTATCAACAACAATAAAAAGTTATTTTCAAATTAGAGAAAAAGGATTTTTTTTATTAAGTACAATAATGAATGTAAATTTTGGTTTGAAAAGACATATAATAAAAATCTTAAGAATAAATAACTTACACCTACTAGTCAAAAAAAATTCCCAAAGTTGGAAAATTTTTTTTTTATTTTATGGCAAAAAATTCTAAGAACTCGGTGAATCTCGTAGAATTTAAGATATCAGAAATATGTGAGTATAATGCATCATCTGGACACGTCTATATTAACGAATTATTCCCATGTTAAAAAATTTAAAAATATTAACTTATACTGTCATAAGATATATTAGTATTTTATCTTCAATTAATCGGAGGGGAAACGACCCTGATCGCAAGAAAGAGGAACGCGAAGCTCAGGAAAACAAGAAAGACACAAACAAAGTAACAAACCCAGAATAACCAACGGTCAGTAAAACTTGTAAAAAAAAATGTCCTGATTTTATTATTTAGTTCTTCATAAATATTTCTGTTACATTTCTTATAGCAGGCCGATCTCATACCACATCACTCAAAAAGACCATTTGTTTAAAACTGTTTTCGGACACTGACACCCCTGCGGCCAAGAAAAAAAGATATACTTATCTGTGATGCATTCTATACTAGTGATAGGATAAAAAAAAGTGCAAATCAAATGTGCAGTACTCACTACGATGATAAAATAAAAAAAAAAAAAAATAAAAAAAAGATAAAGAAATTATTTTTTAATTTGGGTAAACAAATAGTGATCCGAAAAATCTAATTCAATCGCTTAAAAGTGCCACATTAATAGATAATTAAAGAGGAAATTGATTGTCTCATAATTTAAAATGAATATTAATATATGATGTATGAACAGATATATTATCGTACAAAAGAGTGTTCACGAATGAAATAGGACGATAACATAGCAACTAACTTCGTTCGAAATATAAAATGCCAATTTTATTAAAAAGTTGAAATAAATATAGTAATTATAAGTTTATTATAGAAAAGAAATTAGATTAAAAAAATTAATTGTATAATTCCGTTATAAGTTAAAACCAATTAATGCAAATAAGAAGCAAAAGAAATTAGTCGCAGAAAAATGTATTCTTCTTGAAATATACAACGTTATGCAAAAATGCTTAAAATAAAATGTAATAACCTAGAATATGTGTTTTTCATATACCAAAATTAAAGAAGCAAAAGAATATTATCGAGAAATCTAAATTTAACTTACTTGAAATTTACTTAAGTGAGCTGTAAAATAATTTTGACAAGCGCAAGAAATGAATCATTTAAAATGAAGAATTAAATAGGGATATAAGAATAACAAGAGGTAAGAATGATATGAGAATGTTTTCAAAGAATGATTCTAGCTGGATTCAGGTATCCACTATTGTAAATAAATTCATTATTCTAAGAAACATTAAGGAAACTCTTAAATGTAGAGGAAAAATAACTATTGATAGATATGAAATAGATCATAACTTAAGAAAATTTGTCGATTGGATTCAATGATTCATTGAAAAAATAAAAACATACCTTAATAACTAGTCTTCTCGTTTTACCCCATATTTCAATAAATAAAAAATATAAAAATAAATACAAAAATATAATATAATAGTATAATAAATAAAGGTAATATATAATATATAAAAATAGTATATATATATATATAGAATAAATAAGAAAGAGATATATATAAATATATATAAGAATAATAGAAATAAATATAATATAATATATCCCGATAAATTATATGCCAGATAGTGCGGCAAATTCCAATAAAACTGGAATATTATGCGAGGGCCCAAAGGGTTATAGGACTAGATATACGAAGAGAAGAGTATCGGTTATCCGGCTTTCAGAAGTTGACTGGGAAAATCGAAGAAAGAGAGAAGAGAGAAAGAAGAAGAGAGGAGTTTTGGTTATCACAGCCCAGTGCCCTAGTTATATACAAGGATAAAGGAATAAGGATATAAGGATACAACAGAAGTATAATATATGGTAGTATTAACAAAATCATTACGAATACACTGAGACTAGTAAGTTCGTAACCAGAGGCCTGAACCTCTCTGACTCTCTTCTCTCTCCTCTCTCTACTATATATATATTATAATAATAAAAATAATAATATATATATATATTATAGTAAATATATAATACAATTTAATATAATAGATATATTATATATAATATATATAGATAGAGAGATATAATATAGAAAGTAATATAATATATTACGGGAAAATATATATATATTAAGCGATAATCGGGCGGGAGAAGGAAGGATAAAAAGAAAAGAGAAGAGATAGGATAAGGTGACCAGAGTTCGCCGTAACTTTAGCGGGTGATTCGGATGCCACTCTAATAATTAAAATAAAAAAATAATATGTTTTATGTTTTTTTTTCGCTCATTTAATAGCCACGCGAAGAGAAAGAAAGAAAAGAAGAGGAAAATGGTAAGTACTACAAGTTTTATTTAGATCATCTGTAATAATTATAGAAAGTAATTTAATATTTTATTAAAAATTATAGAAAAGTAGTAGAATACAAAATGTCGCGATTCGAAATAGAATTTCGAATACAATTTATGAAATTGTGAGTTTTGTATTAACTTTGTATTATAAAAGGGATAAAAAAAATATTTTGGATACATGAATTTTAATATATTTTTTCAAGTAGACACATACTCTCGTGATCATGTTATGAATGATAAAACTGCTCATAAGAAAATATTTATTGAATACCAAGAACAAAGATAATGTTGAGCAAAATCACGGGGCAACAACTTGGTGACCGATTTACACCCCGCCCGATAAAAATTGGATAGGGAAGGGTGACCGTGTAGAACAAAGAGAACAACACCAGTATGTATTTTCGATAAAATTTTTATGTTGTCGTAGGTCTTTACATGTGAGATGATATACAGTTTAAATAATTTATTAAGAGATTTGAGAGAAATTAGAGTTAAATTTTTATATATATGAAGTGAAAAGTTTAACAAAAAAATATATATTCAAACTAAAAAAACCTACTCACAAAAAAAGTGTAAAAATTTGATTGAGCGAGAGAAGGGGTAGATCAGACTCACACTTAATTTATGAGGATATATCTTAATTTATGTTCGAATCATAGAATGAATATTATATAATTGCATTATTAACTAGAATTAAATATAAATAATTATTATAATTAAGTAAAAATTAATAATAAAATTGAATTAATTATGACTTAAAAGACGATTAATAACAGATAGTTCCGAAGTCACCCCTCAAATGGTGGTACCGCATATGCACCCAATAACGTCGAGACAATGAGTCAGGACGTGACTCAAAAAGCTCTATTCAAACTTTAATAAAACATTTATTATTAGAAATACCCATTTAATATAATTTTTTGTAATGAACTATAGAATGTATCACCGACTATAGGGCCGTGATTTACGAAAAAAAAAAAAGATATACAAAAAAGCCGGTAAGCATAATAGAGGCGAGAGTCGGGAGAATAGACTTTATGCCTAAGGTGAGTGTCCAAGGTCGATCCCCAGCCCAAACAGCAAGAGAATGATAGAGATATAAGACGTAATAATAATGAGAAGATACATAATAGAGAGGATAAAAATATATAGATAAATATGAAATATAAAATACCTTTTCAAATAGAATAATATATCAAAACAAGAATATTATACATAGATATAATGATAATAGAGATAAAAGATATATAGAGAAATAAAACAGAAATATAAATATAGAGAATCTCATGGGCTACTATTATATAAGATAATAATATATAGATATATTATAGATAATATATAGAGAGATAAGATATGAGATAATAAATAGTATTAAGTAGAAGAGTAGAGGTATAAGCCAAGAGGGAAATGAATAAAAGTAGTAAGAGACCTATTATATCATTTATATAATAGAGATAGGTATAGATAAAAATAATCGAGAAATACGTAAAAGGTGGCGGGTGAGAATGTAGTAAGGTTTAAGTTGAGGACAGTGAATATTGAAAAAGAGTCATATATTAACACGGTAGATACTAAAAGTAGTAATAAAGCAGATATTTATAGTAGAAATAATATATAGAGCATAAAAAAGGGATATATAATATGCCTGCCCACTCCTGCAACAAAGCAGTCAAAAAAGAAAAAAGAAGAACCAGGCCCACAATAGCACTAACAAAGAAGAAGACAAGAAGCTTAACTGTGATAGAAGAGTTCACAGTAACAACAGTAAATATGAATGCGGAGGACCCAGAGAAGGCCAACTACTCAAACCCTGACACCGTAGGAAAATAACGAATGAGCATAACATCTTTAAACACCTCCATCATTTCATGTTAAAAGAATGACGACAACTCATCCAAAGCTACAAGCGTAACCTGTTAAGGCCCATAGAGACCTCAAGGGGTCCACAGAAGAAAAGGTTCAAAACAATCCAAAAAACGAATGTATCCCCTGAAATCAAGCAAACGTATGAAAATAAAAGCAAAACAACACTTCCAATCTGAAAAACGATGCCGCGACCAGTACGAGTCACACGAAGTAAGATCCACAAACCAAAGATAAAAGTGAGAACTGAAGACCATAAGACACCAAATCTGGGATGGAACTCATAACCACGCGAACACCGGGGAAGCTGAAACAAGTTTAGAGAAAATAAACCATAGCAGAGGCAACATTCTCGAGCACGACGTGGATGAAATCAAAATAGAAATACTGCGTCGAGGTAATCAAAAAACTAACAATCTCGCAAAACAACCCCGAAGCGCGGTCCAATCAACGGGAAGCAGAGTATGCCCGCAATCCTGTGGCCTGACACAGACTCCCTCCGGCGTCCTCAAAACCAACAAGCAGACCAGGCCTCGCAAAACACTACGCACTAATATCTCGAAACCAACCTCACCCAGTAAATAAGGTTAATTAAAAACACAACTCAAAAGAGACATACAGCAATAGAAAAAGAGGAAAAGCCCTCCCACGTCCTTGCGCAACCGACAGGCATGATATCAGACAATCAAAAACACCCTACAAAGGGATATATAAACCGAGGCGAACAGAGGACCGAGATATCCACGACTTGCTCAAACATGCTGAGGCTGACACACCTGTAAACCAGCCTGGGAAGAAAAAGCATTGCATGAACCTAGGCATCACAAGACATCTCTTAACACACTCTCTGAAGAAACACACCTCAATTAAGGACGCTAGATATCTACCCCAACTCTAGTAGAACAAGATTCAATTCTAACCCGCACCACACACTCTCAAAGCAAAAAAGACCCAAAATATCTCAATAGCCTGGACCAAACGAAGACATATCGCCACCAATCTCTCTATCCATGCTTAACGCCATCAGCAAAACGCTCGAGAAAGGAACTACAGTATGTAACACGAGAGGAATATCCCCAACACAATACACAACGCTCAGCTATCCAAACAACACCGAGTTCATCACGAACTTATGCACCGACACTGCACCAACAACAAGAACCCATACCCGTAAAATTAAGTGGATATACAAACGCAAACGATCCCCAGTCACACAGATCCATACATCAACAGCGACTCACACCTTCAACACAAGCGCTCCTTAACACCTGTCCCCACAACAGCACGTCCATAACAAAAGGGCCTGCGAGAACGAGCGAGCTTAGTAGACAGCAACACCAAGACCGAAGTTGCGTTACCCAATATACCCCCCTACAAAAAAAACAAAACGGTATAAAAAAAGACTCATGAGATCTTAACAAAGAGCGCCATCACAAAGCAATCGGCAGCATACGGCCAAAAACCGCCATCAAAAACACACCATCCTCACCACTCCGAAATCTACACTCCAGCCGAAAACGCCGCTCCACACACCAGAAGTGCCCAGCCGAAATCCATCTTCTGCCAATATCACTCATACTCATCAAAACTCTCTCACACAGATATGACGCACACGCCGCAAGCCCACCACAATATGCCACCAAAACTAAAAACAGAGGGCATAGCTCTAGCGGCCGACGACACTCCGAGATCTCATATTATAGACCCCTAGCAGACCAACACAATACGTCCACTGACAACTCATAAAAAACCACACCGGGCGCACCCCAACACAGCCCAGCGGCAGATGGAAAGCATACCTGAACACACCAAGCATCAATGTAGAGAATTGAGTGTTAAAAGATCACACAGAATCAGGAATGAACATCTTCCCCCCACCTCATAAAATACGGCTTCATCACTCTGGCGAAAAACCAACTAGAACTCAGACACCAAACAAAGTTCCAGCCGACTTTCCATCCAGATATAAGGTCGTACCTGACCGTGACAGACACAACAGACCACAATGATGCTTCACCTACCAACCCCAAAGAGAGGCAATAACTCTGAAGGACTAAACTTGTACAAGGACACGTCTACTCGTAGCCTTCTGCTCCCTGCCACACAGCGGAGAGCCCCAGGGCAAAGATCGAAACGGAAATGACCTTAACATATAAAAAAGCTCACACAGGAAATGAAACACCCTACGCGAAGCCCTCTCCCAAGCAACAAAACTCAGGCAGATCAGAAACATTAACGCACATGTACCACAACTACAATAAAACAAACTCCTCAGAACAAATATAACTAGCCGTACCCCCGCAGTAGGTTCCCAGAGATAGAAGCACTGAATCACAATCCAACTTAATACAAAAATTACAGTTACACGAAAAACAAGCACCTTGATAGGATATAGTTAAAAAATAATCAGATGGTAATGCCTAGCTAAAAACAATACCCCCATCCAGCAGATTAGAATAATACTACACGACTAGTAGCACACATTACTTCCACATCCCTACCCACTTGAGAATTGAATTAGGTAAGAGGACACAAATTTTTCCAAAAAACACTCAACCCGACAAACCCATCCATGCCATACCAGAATAACTTTCACCAACCCCCTACCCCATCACTCAGCTATAACTGGATATAATGACATCTACAACAACATTTCCCCCACGTCCCTACCCCAAACAGAGAAGGATCTTGGATCACTCACATCAATAACAAAATGTATAACTAAAACATCATATCTATATTCAAAACCACCCCTAGAATAACAGTCTACTAAATAATATACCCCGATCTCCAAACCGATAAAAGAGACTATCTACCAACAGAAGAGAATCCACTGTGCCGTATGAACAGAGGACAAAGAAATGTAACCTGGCCCGAGAGGAGCAGAGATCGGGGTCATTACCACAAAGATCATTAATGCAACAGATATAAATTCAGATGTCAAACGGATTGACAAATGTAAGTTTCACGAGCCCACATCTGCACAAGAGCGAGATATATATCACGAGAAGGACACAATGGGAGAGGAAAGCACATTCCTTTTGGTAGAGCTGCCGATCGCGGACTCACGTCCCACGATTACCACCATTATTCGAAGCGGGTAATTCCGATTTCAAGTGGAACCTGTAGAATTGCACCCGAGAAGCAGTGGAGCCGAGGCCTCATGAAGGCGAAGGTAGTGATAGAACCCCACTGACCGAATAAGGGTGGGGTCAGGGGGCACAGAAGATATTATGTTATATATATATAGAAGATATGATGATTTACGTGTAGGCATGGCGTTAATAACGAAGAAATATAAAAGACTGGGAGAAGTTGAGACGTGATATCAAGGTCAGGAAAGATATATAATACGACTCAAGACGCATAATGGAGAGGGAACATAGTGGGCCGTGATACCATAATTACTGAATAAATAACAGTAAATAAAAGTAAGATAAAGCGAGATCCAACATAAACCGGGGTATAGAAGAAGCGTAAAGTGCACTATCATCATTGAGACGTAATAAGGCGGAACTAGGTTTAGGAAACTAACTATAACGAACTAAAAGTAAATAAAAAGGACGGTGATAATAGTCATTGTGATATGAGGTTAAATATAACGCTCAGAATGGAACAATGAGTGAATCAAACGTAAATGACTACAGTCAAGCGTGTATAACAATACTGACTATAGGACTCAGGTAAATATAAATACAAATAATAGTAGTCACAGAGATGGAGCGCTAGACAACGAACAAAATTAGAAGAATTTAAAGATTTAGAAGAAATAGTTAAAGAAGGATTAGGTAATAATGATGGTAATAAAAGTACGCCATCAATACTTGAAACATTCAAGCAAAATGATACAATCATGTCAATATGCATATGCTAATAAGAATACTGTTCTCAATCAATATTCTCAAATTTTTCTCATAATTTATTTAAAGTAGGACTACGTTTAGATCAACAGACTTATTAACACCGCAAAAATGGAAATAAATAAGGCTAAACATTGGCATTTGGAGCCGATGAAGTTAGTGCGAAGTGTTGATGGTATACAAGCCTGGAAATATATTTGAATAAGAATCGACTAGAACAATACTAAAGACATTAAGAGGACGCCAAAGCAACACTTCAACATATAACTCAAAATAAGGACTAGCTATAATTATAAAAGGCAAAAAATCACAAGAATAAGAAAAAAAAGAATCCACCAATATCATACTATACACTCCACGGGCACGTGCGGAGTAAACTTCCAATTAAACCTACACAAACAAACACACGAAATAAAAATAACAGAAGACGGAAGGCAGCCGAGGGACTAGGATTCACAAACGAGTGGCCCGGAAAACCACGACCGGAGGAATGCAGGTCATGTTTATTCTACTTCGTCTGCTTGAAAGAGTGTCTCGAATAGTGTGTGTGCATAACCTCACAACACACAGGGGGACCCGGGGATGATATCGACCCTCTAAAACAGGACATTTGGAAAGAATTTACAGGACGCTAAATACTTAACAAAAAGGCATGAAATTAGGACAGCCAGTATTCTTTGATCCAACAACCAGGAAATGATTTTGTAATTAAAATTACGTAGTTGAGCCTCTCCTAGAGATGAGCATGAGGTGAGTCGCCACTAGAGCTTCTCTACCAGCGAGTTAGCACAAATAACTCACAACTAAAGTGTTAGTATGAGAGAGAGGAAGGTGTTAAAGAACGACCAACATAGTATGTTTCAGAGTACTGTTTGGAATGGACAAAAATTATTATTGCTTAGAAAAACGATGAGATATATGCTCACAGCAGAAAGGAGAAAAGTACTCAAGGTCGTATTACTACAATCAAAACTCGGTGGAGGGGCTCTGAGTATCAGGGTGTGAGGCGAGCGTATATAACTTCAGTCAGAAATAAATGCTTCAATAAAAGTCTTACACAATAGTGAGAACAAAAAAAAGAGCAGAAACGTTCCTAGAGCTGAGATTACAGATTGAAGCCGCAAAATCACAGCAAGAGTGCTGCGTGCACAACAAACGACAGAAACGAAATCTCCACGAAGACAAAAAAGTGTGACAAGTGATTGGGATCTACAATGTATCTAATAGATAAGAGTTTAAAATTATAATTATATTGTTCTGCAATTTATATCTCTATGATTGCAGCATCAGGAGGAGACATAATTTATAAATATTGATAATATCAATTATATATTAGTTGGGCGAGTAAAGGGATCCATACTTATTTGTTGTGGAGACACAAAATACTCACTATAAAAAATGCGTTAATACCAAGTATAATGGATTTAAGATTTAGCAGCCTGATGAGCAATAGCACCAGGTGAAGGCATGTCCTCAAACAAAAAAAGCGGGAAGTAGTGTGATTAAACAGATGTGCCAAGAGCAAGTCCCCAGGGTAAAGCCGAGAAAAAATACGGCTGCAAAGGAAGCGAGTAAAATGCATGGCAAGACTAAGTAGAGAACAAGCCATGTTACCTCAGGATAAATCAACTCTCGGCATTGACACAAAGAGCCAGGGACTGAACCTCTAGGCGCAATAAGATAAAAACAACATTAATTGCGACGAGGTAAGACAGAATGGGCAAATATGTCCAGGGAAGCACGATCATAAGTAGAAAAGATGAGCGAAAAAGCCCTTAAAATAGTATGAATCGAGTGGGAAGATTGCTAGGACTGAACCAAGAGTACCCAAACTTCTATAAGAATCATGTAAACCACAGGTGAAGAAACCGGCAGCTTAAAAGAGCAAACACTAAGAATTGGTCCGAAAAGAGAAAAGATATTAGTAGACCCGAAATTAGAAAATGAGAAGCCCACACTACATTCATCGAAAAATAGAAAATCCAACCCTTATAATGAAAAGTTATCCTCAATACATAACGTGGCGCTACAAGTGAATTTTTTCCGGGGACAAGGTATAGTAATATATGATGCAGAATAAATTATGGTGTTAGATATAGGGATGTCTGATAGGGACCGTTCGAAATACTGAGTATTGAAAAATATAATGAAAGGAAAAACTTTGCTAGATACTTACCTGATATTTGGATGAATTTGTTGCAGCCAGAAAACTGAAGACAATGTTTTTAAAACTGTTCTTAAAAACTTCATCAAGAATTAAAAACAATTTCATAAAAAAGGTCTATTATAGTCCTTCAGTGAAGCTCAATTTCTTACGAAAATCCACTCTTTCCTATATCAACATCAGAATTTAGAAAAAATTTGATAATATCTCTATCGAAAATTTAGCATATAGAGTATTATCTCAGCGAGAAAAGAAACGAGTAAAGAAGAGAAGAGAAAGAATAAATATTAAATAAAATCGAATAAATTGAGTAAGAAAAGAGATAATCACAAAATGATCATCACAAGGTTGGGATCTCACAACCAACCTCAACACATTTAACACAATGAAAGAAAATTAGTTTCTTTTTGGTTCGTTCAGCGAGGACAGTGAACCACACACTCAGAACGGAGACTTTCAATATAAATTTATTTTAATTAATAGAACAAATTTTAGAAGCATTACAATTCAGCTGGGAAAGAAATAGAGGCAAACTTAACCTCCAGAGCTTTGGAGAAATTCTAAACACAAGTCAATGACATGACTTGGTCAAATGCGGGAGACCGTGCCCGATGGATGGTTAAAGGAGACGGAAAAAATTGTTAAAAAAGCGCTCACAAAAATTGCCTAAAACATCCAAAAATTGCTAAGAAAGGACCATAAAATCGCTAGAATGAATTTGCCAGATATATAGCGAACAAATGTAGCGAATCTCACACATAATTGCCATAACTCATTCCAAGCGCCCTATGCTAATACTGATTGGAAGATTTTATAAATGAATATTACTAGAAATGAGTAAATAAGAATAAATTTAAAATGAAATACATGAGGAAGAAAAATAGAGAATGAAGAATAATAATGAAGTAGAAGTATAAAATAATATAAATTATAATTAATAATGAGAATAATATGAGAATTAAATTAATATCAATAAAACACATAGACAATAAATGAATATAATAATAATAATAATGAAAATAATAATATATAATATAATACATTAATAATAATTAAAGTAAGTAAATATAAAAGTAAAATAAATGAAATAAATATAATAGAAAGATAGAATAATGAATAATAATAAATAAAATAATAATAATTATAATAAATATAATTAAATAATATTAATGAAATAATTAAATGCATCACTAAATAATAATTAGAATAGAAACAATAAAAATATAACGAAAAAAATTATCAAATAATGAATAATAATAATAATAATAGATATATAAATGAAATAATTAAAATAGATAAGTTAAATGAATAATAATAATAGAAATAATGAAATAATACATAATATGATTAAATTAAATAAAAATTTAAGTTATCTAGAAAGATAAACTAGATTTTAAACGACAGCAGAGAGACTAATAGATTCTTGAAGCGTCACACTAGAATAAATTATTAAATAAATTAGGTAATAGTAAGGCAAAAGGTCTTCAATGCTGATTTTTATAAATGATAAGAGGTAAGGGACATTGTTTCGCAATGAAAGCATCTATTTCCTGGATGAAAGGAACAATTTTAAAATAATTTGCTTTTTATATTCATTTATGATAAACATTGCAATGTCACCAGAATTTATAACATGGTTCCTAGCAACATGTTAGTACGACTTTTACGTTCAGGTACTATTTTATTGCCTGCTGATATCTAAGAAATTCACCAGATAGATATATGGTAGATATATAGAGATAATAATATGTAATATATTATATATATATAATAAAGAAATAATATAATATAATTTACTCTAGGTTTGGGTCATGGTTTCCCGCAGGAAAAATTTTAGGGGCGCAAGCCCCTTAGCTACCTCAGCAATAAAAAAACTAAAAATGTTGTGTCGAAACTTTATTATAAAATAAATGTAAGGAGCGAATATAAAGGAAGGCAGCCAGTGCCGCAAGTTTTGGCAAAATTTTCAATAGATATCGATGAAATAACTTTACAAAGATTGGCAATTATGGATCTATGGCTCAGAAACTTGGTCTCTAACTGGTTTGAAAAATGATTGCAATTGCTTTACTTCTTTTATTTTACATTGGTTTCAACAAGAGGCATTCTCATTTCTCCTTTAACAGAAACAGAAGCTCTGTTGCAAATTCCAAAAATGCTTGAAATTTTTGTTATCGATGTTTGCGTGAAAATTTTTGAAAAACGCTCCATATTTTCAATTTTTTATGACGCTATTACTAATAATGAAAACTGAAATGTAGTTCATGATGGAATAGCGAATATTTATTTTTACGGCTGAGTCACTTGCAATACAGATTTGAAAATGTATGAGGTTTTGGTGAGTAGTTAACATAGGGGTCAGGATCGTGCTATTTTTGTGAAGCACGAATTATGGAAGTTAGGTATATCATTTTGTGGACATTCGTCACTAACAACCAGGATCACGAGGTTATGAGGAAAAGAGTGTAAAGTAAGGTTAAGGTTAAGTTTGGGTTTTATATTGGATGTAGAATGACGAATGTGGAGGTAATTTGGGATGTTAAACCTAAAACCGGCAAAATAGTAGTGCAGGACTATTTACGTGACAAATATTAATACTGCAAGTTATGAATTTTAACTCTGTGAGTGACTTCAGTTTTATGTACATGACTTAATTATTATAATTATTATTAATTATACATTATTACTGTTTTATTATTTGTATACATATTCTATTATTATTACATTATTATTATTATTTTATATAATTATATTATTATTATTATCATCTTTTATTTGTATGTTCATTAGTATGATAATGTGTGTGAATGTGACAAAGAAGTGTGTGGTACTTGTGGTAAACCAGCGTCATATAAATAGTAAGAGGCTGGTACTATTATTATTAATTATTTTTAATGTATTACTTTATGTCATATATTATTATTATAATTATATATGATTATTATTATAATTATCATTATATATTATTATTTATTATTATTATTAATATTAATTAGTATTCATTTATTATTATTAGTACTGCTACTGCTTTGAATTATTATATATTATTATTATTATTATTATTATTATTATTATTATTATTATTATTATTATTATTATTATTATTATTATTATTATTATTATTATTATTATTATTATTATTATTATTATTATATTATTTCTTATTATTATTATATCTATATTATGAGTATATTATTATTTATTATCAATATATATTTATTATTATATTATTATATTTATTATATTAATGATTATTCATTATTATTATTATTATTATTTATATTTATTATTATTAATATATTATTATTATTATATTATTATATATTATAACTATATATTATATATTCTAATTATTATTATTATTTCTGTTTTTGTATCATGGAGTTGTACGTATATTATATATAAGATATATATATATATATAATATATTATAATATTATATAAATAGTATTATATTTATACTTATATTAATATAATATATAATTTATATATATATATAATATATATATTATAGAAGTATATATATATATATATATATATCTATAAGTCAATGTGGGACCTCAGTACACTTTTACTACTGACGCTCGTCCCTCTCGTCTCTTTCCATCTTCTATATCCTTCATTCTCTCTCTTCTCTCTCTTCTCTCTCTTCTCTCTCCTCTCTCTATGCTTCTTCTCTCTATCGCTCTCTCTCCCTCTCTCTCCCTATCTCTCTCATCTCTTCATTCTCGTCTCTCTACCTCTGTTCTCTCACATCTCTCCTCCTCTCTCTCTCTTCATCTATATACGTATATTATGTATAATATATATATGTATATTATTATATATATATAATAAATATATATATATATATTAATAAATATCTATATATATAATAGGACAGTTGTCACAAAAACTCACGGGCAGAGCCCTATTCAAGGAGGGCATGCACACATGCAGCTTATTCATTCAATCTAAAGCCAAACTACGTCAGATATCAAAGACCCATGGCTTTAAGTGAGAGAGATTAATTAAATCAATATAAGAACTGGAAGAGAATTCCACAGAACAGAGGTGGCAAGGTAAAAAGAAGAACGCGCAGCGAACAACCCTGGATCAACCACTAAATTCAACGACACTATAAAAACCTTGAGTAGACACTGAATCCTCATATTCTACGAAAGCATCTAAAAGGTGATGTGATATAACGAGAGTGATTAGTTCCCTCGAGCAGTGCCGGCTGCGCTTACCCATATTAGAAAAGCGATAAAGTCACTCAACATCGCGACGCAAAGAAGAGAAGGTCAAGAAACTGGACAGGGTTGCAGAACAGTCATTTATAGCTTTTTGCCTTGACTCCAACCCGAATCGCAAAAAATAGCCTGTGATTTGATAATACTAGAATGGCTCCCTAGGATCTCAGTTTTTTGATATTAATAGAAGACATTTTATTAGGAGCCATACAATAGCAGTCAGGCGTATTAGTGCCGCGATGGTATATTTTTTTGCGATTCAGAACACGTAAATAAGAAAAAAAGTGCTGCGGTAAAGAGTCAGCGTCATAATTGAGCGCGTAAGAACTCTTATAACTTTCACGAGTGTCAAGAATACTATATGGTATACACTCCAGCATTATGGTGATCGCATGTGAGCTTTCCAAGACATTTTTTTGTTTATGTTAAGGCCAAGGATGTCTTATGTCAACAGGGAGAGACCGAGAGAACAGCCGAATTAGAAGAAAGAAGGTATTTAAGTAAGGTGTGCTTAGAGAGGAGATTTTAGAAAGTTGGAGTTAAATATTATTTACAAGAATTGAATATCTCAACAAGGATTGAGGACGCGATCTCTGCCGAGCTGCATATATCATGTCTGACAAGATAATTCACAGATTTGCTTCTGAGATAGAAAAGAAATACTGTAACAGAGTTGGACAATATTGTGACAAGGCATATATTCCACTAGGTTAAAGAATTATGATAGAGTGCCACAATGGGACAAATGTAGCTGGGAACATATGACAGAGGTCCGATGTGAACATCTTTCGAGAACATATTACACGAAGTGTGTATTATAGATATAGCTACTTGGCAGAAAGAGGTCTAGCGAACGGAATCAATATATAGAAAAGTGTTAGTGAATAAAGAATATAATTAAAGACACATTGTATACGAGCACTGTAATTAACCACTAATCAGGAACAAGAGTTAAATAAGGAGGGAATAATCGAGCACCGTTTTCCAACACACCATCAACGCGATATAGAGTCTGATTATCGGAAATAAGCAAAACTAGGAACATAAGTAAAGTAATAGATGAATTCGAGAGAACCAGGATGAGTTTGTCAGCACTTGAAGCTGCACACGAAGCATCGACGTACAATGACACGATCAGGATACAAGGGATACTCCGGCCATAGCTGTGATAGTGGATAGTTAGACCACGAGACAAACACAAGCCTCTAAGCACCGCATTCCTATGTAGTGAGTTTTTTGGCATATGGTACTCTTACGTAATACATGACATTACAGGACTAAGACGCTACGAGAGAAGATAGTATTAGCATTCGTTTTTGTCAATACAGCGTTTGCCGCTGTCCCGTATGTAGATCCTTCTTGTGTGAAAAGCCAGGAAACACACCAATGAAACAATAGCGCCTCGAAGCACGAATAGAGTTAGAACTAGCCAAGATGTCCTCATATAAATTTTGAGAAGTGATGATAGAGTTTCAAATAGAAATAATATAAAATAAGAATACAATTTGGAGCACAAGTTATAGCATGCATATACTGATAAACAGAGTATCAGTAAGGTGATCGCATATTCGGCGTCACACTTCATCGCAAAAATCAGGATCAATAAGTAATTACTAGCGCTCTCACCAAAAAACGCTTAAGAGAGAGAGTGAAATTCCATATATTCTGCTGTAATGTATAGCGAATACAAAAAGAATAAGGTAAAAATAGTATATCGAAAATAAGAAAGGGAATAAGTATTGTAATAAAAAGCAATTAGCACATTATGACCAAAATAACGATACGCAAAATCCTTCGAACATTTATTATTGAAATTATAGTATTTTCAAATATCACCAATTTCTACTAAAATAATAGTGTAAGATAATACATTATCATTAATTTAAAAAGAGAGACCATAAAACGCTGTGAGCATTTAGCGAGGCTTCTAATTATTGTGTCACATATAACATATAAGCGTTTGGCGTTCATTTTTTTGTACATACTATTACGCAAAATCGTAAAGTAAAATAAGCGGCTCAACATTATACTAATATACGTTAATAAGTAAATTTTATACTCCTTAATATCTGTATAAGATACAGATATTAAAAGAAGAATAGCAACTTACAGAATTTAAATGAAATTTCTTACGTTAAGGAACGTAAGTCACCTCATTTATTATATTTATATACACAAAACCGACTGCTCTATAACCGCAAACACGAACATTTAATTACGTTTTCGAACCCAACTTCTTAAAATAATGTGAAATCACCTCATTATGTAAAATACCGAATATTAATCATAGCTTTTATTAATAAAACACTTTAATGAGCGATTCTTAGGATGTGCAAATTGAGTGGGACCAGAATTGGCACAGACACAGCCTGCCCCCAATTTGGAGGCAATTCGGTTTAGATTATTATATTAATCGGCTTCTAAACATTCACCTTATCTTATATATATCAGAAGGTAAGCAATTATATCTCATTTTCTCCTAAAATCGTCGATAAATCAGGCCTATAAAGACTAAAAAATTATCGAAAAAAAAAAAAATAGTCTCCAATAAACCTTAGCTTTTGAATACCCCTGATTTCTGGACCGAATGCCCCTTTGTACGGTATATCTCATTATTTATTGGACTAAGGCAAATTTGGATCAAGATTTTTAGTATGACAGTAATTTGGACAATTTCCCCTAGGTGCTTTGTGGATTTTGCATAGCAATTTGTTTTAGGTTAGTGGTTGACTGAGACATAGGTCGCCGTCGATAGCCCATGTGCTAAATTCGAGTAGTTTTCGTGAATGAAGAAAAAGAGAACAGCCCTTAAAGACTGGATCCTCCTTTTTCAAGTGTTTACATATGCCACATATAACCATAACAAGTACATGACTACATGTATGTGATGGTGTCGAAGTTTACTTTCTCACTCTCGCTTTTTGAGTTTACTTTCATCGATGTTTCCATTTGAGTTAAATTCAATCTTGCTCTTTCTATATTTAAAGAAAAAAAATATTCTCTACATTTGATTTTTGATAAACACATATACTAGTTTGCCTAATAAGGACATAATGTAATAAATACACTTAAACCTAAGGTCTACAACTGCTTTATATATTTACTTATATAAACTATTTATGGAAGCTATATTTGGGGTTCGCTTCACTTACTAGAGGGTCCAAAGACATGGAATATGGTTCCCACCAATTCGAATATAGGGCATACTTCAATAGCACAGGGTCTGATATTAACCAAAGTTATATCAATTTTATAATAAATAGCGGTATATCTGTAAAAAGTTTTAAGCTCTTTTTAATAATTGTTTTTTGTCGTTGTTTTCTTTAACTGTAAATTAATTTTAAAGGTCAAAGCCACATTTGGATCGTAAATTGATATATGGAGAATAGACCCACAATTTAAACCATTATTTTTTAATAATTTTACATAATATATTGTTTTTTTTGCTGCCGGGTTTTCTTTTCCGCAAAGTTTTCTAAATTCTTTTCCATGCAACGATTTTAGTTTAACATAATCGTGTAACTCTATATTCATATTTGAATTTTTTTTGTACATTTTACTTTTTATTTGTTTTAAATACTAGCTACATAAAAACGGGGGTCGCTAGGCAACGTGTGACGTATGGTAGTTAGTTATCCAATACTGCTATCATGCAAATGTTAACTCAGTAATGACAGAGGTAAGAAGGACTCGGTTGAATGTATAAAGGGTCTTGAGACAAATGCAATAAGTGCAAGAAGGTCCATTTACCTGGGTTCCTGTGTGTATTAGAATGGATATATTGGTGCGCAGCTAATGAGATTCTTAGTAAAGGATACACGCATATAGCTGTTAGCGTTTTCAGGTCTATATCTGTTCAATACTCATAATAATAAATAGCTAATTTTTCATGCGAGGCTTACCTGTCAAAGATTGAGTGTACATAATAATAAGATCGGACTGAGAGCGTTATTTTTGTCGGAGGGCTGGTAGTACTTTCGGACACGCAATTCGTGTGGTGATGATGTGGGGACATCTAAATATAAAAGAAATTTTTTTATTTTTTCTTTTTAATTGCTTTCATTTCAGATAGGTACTACAATTTTCTATTTAGATTAGTTTTTAATCTATTCTAAGTAAAGTTTTTATATTTTTTTTTAAATAAAGACAATAATGATGTCATATCGGGAGGAAATTTAATATTAAATATAAATTATCTAGTTATGTAAAATGTTTTCTTACCTATTTGTTTAAGGACCTGTGTTTTGTGGGATGGAATTTTTAATTATTTTTTCGAGATGTATACAGTTCAGGTTGTTAGGCTTTTAAAACACTGACGAAATATAAAATCTTTGTTTTGCAAACAGTACATAGTCGGTTAGAATATATCACTGCGGGCCTAACTATCACTATTCACACACCCCAACACAAAAATAAGGATTTTAGAGGTAACATCCACGAAATGGTGCAAAAATAGAGTTCTGTATCTGCTATATAATTGATAAAATTGATGAGAAGGGGTGAATTAGGGACAACCCATGTTATTATTCTTATTTTATGTAGCTGTATTATTGACATTTTTATTTCATATAGTTAATTTTTATTAAAATAAACAGTTGTATACACAAATGTAAAATAAGATAGAGGGGGATAATGTTAGAGCACAATATATGCAATTCTCAAGAGATGTCCTTACGTAACGGCACCCATGAGGTGGGTGTCCCTATTCACTACGACCACCGCAGCAAAAGTCTAATGATCTTCATTTACTAATAAAGATAAAGAGGTTATTCGACTGATTTTTAATTGTGTGCTACACCTACTATACGGGCAGGTTTTTTCAGAAAAAAAAAATGTCACATCAGTGCGATTAGGGAAGAAGTGAGCGGAGACAAGTCTGTACTAAAGTGGTACGCCAATTTACTCCGGGCTCACACCCCGACACTGCATATTGATGACAATGACAACGTTGGGACACAAGACAGCATCATGCTTAATGAATGGGTAAGACTTCTGAGATAAAACATAGTTTTAAGCAATACTGTTCAGTTTATTCACCATAAGTAAAGAAATACTGTAAAGTGTCAATGTCATAAATTAATGGAAGAACATGATTGTATACGTTAAGTTTTTTCTTTTTCAAAAATATCACGATTAAAAAAAAATTCCTGAAATTTTAAGAATATATCAAGGTTACTATTAACGTATTCGATATTTTTCAAATCTTCAGTTTGTAAATATTTCGACACATTGTTCAAAAATTTCATGTAGGACTGTTCCTAAATGCAGTATCGCATAAAATTAAAATTCTTTTCTCTAATAGTATATAATTAAATAATATATAATATATAATGTATATATATATATATATATTATATATATTTATATATATTCTAATTATATTAATATATATATAGAAGTATTTATTTAGATATATTAATATATATCTAATATAGTATATAAATAGGTAGTGTTTTGTATTCTTCGTAATTTAATTCTATTAGTATCTTTTTTTCCCTTCTTTGAGAGTAATTTTTCTCTTGAATATACTGTTGCTGTCATCCTTTGGCCAATGTATAGTTTAAATCAAATTGTAAAATTTTCTTTAATGTTTTAAATTCAAGGTTGGGTTATTAACATTTTCGTCTGAAATTGTTTTATGAACCTTTATTGCATGTGAATGGATAAGCTTTTCTTATTATTAAACTTAATTTTTTTATACATAATATTATTTTCATGATATAAATCACAGGTTAATTGTTAAAATAAATTGGAAAGAGAAAATGACTTCTAAACCTTCGATCGAGTTGAATTCTAATAAAATAGTCTAGAGATGGAGTAAAGTATCGCGATCAGTACTACAGTTTGTTTGTAGTAATAAGCGTCAGAGTGTTTAAAAATAATAAGTTATCTTTAAACATTGGTGGGTGGACCCTTTTGTTGTTATTTTTTGGGTTGTGTGTTAATCGCAAGTGTTTTGTTTGATCGCCAACCCCTAGTTTCCTATAGAGTTTAGTTGGCATTTAATATCCAATGGCTGGAAAGCGTTGCGATAACATAGGTCGAAGTTCTTTGCGAACATTGCTCTTGTGGGTCGTACAGTATGTTTACTTTGGATAGACATTTTTGAGTATGCAAAAACAAATTATCAAAGTAAAAAAGTAGAACGTCATAGTAGTATCCTATGAACGAATTTGATTTTCTCTTGAATTTTTTTTTCAAGTAATTACTCATCATAAACTTGTAATAAGAATCATAAAAATAATGGAATGTTAAGGTATTAAAGCAAAGTATATCGTTGTGATTGATACAATAATATTAAAATTACTAATTATTAATGTACCACCAGACGTCCCCATTTACCAGAAACACAAAACAAGTTCACTCAAGAAATAATTTGTTGTAAAATCGAACCAAAAGGGAATATGTGCAATTATTTACATCCAAATGACTCTTACATCTTCACACTTTTTGTTTATAGTGATGGTTGAGTAAGTCACGATAGTGATGATCATCCGAACTGAATGGTTTGGGGCAAATAACTCAAATATTAGGATCATACGTGGTAAACTAGGTTCTTTTGGTCGATTATATTGATAGAAGCTTTCTGAAAGAAGGGGAAATTTCTTATTTTGAGTTTACTTGTCATGTGTAGTCTATATTAAATTAAATACATAAGGGTGTGATATAATGCCTGTTTTCGTTTTTGCGGCAATATTCTTGACGAAACATAAGAATTCTCAAAAATGAATCATTGTATCGATTTGTCAATTGTTATGGAGAGAAATTTGAGATATTATTCCTCACAGAAGCGTAAGAACTCTATTGCACAAAAGCGTTCCCGTGAGAGATTGTCTATTATCGCACCCTATCTCTAGCGCTACTGCCGAAAATTTGCTGTGTGTCTGTATACAGAGAAGAATGATACTATATAAAAGCAATATGAACGGAGATACAGTTCTAAATGAAATTTTTTTTCTTTAATTTTTTTTTTGTTTCTCTAAACATGACGGAACTCCATTTTTTTATTTAATTGACTTTAACAGTAATGAGATTGTGTCAAATATTGTTGTGATATTCATCAATTTTAATTATTATTGACAACAATATTCATAAAAATTAATGCAATGTATAATGGTTTCCCATATTACATGAGATGTATGCCCGTTGAAGCATGCTGTCCTTGATAAAAAATGGCTTTAATTTCAGCTTATGTTCTATTTTTATGAAAAAGTATATTATTTTACTACTTTACTTTGTTTTTTTTATTTGTAACAAATTACTATATATATTATATATATATTATAAATAATACATATATATATTATATATATATTATATATGGGATATATATATATATATACATATACATATATATATATATATACAGTAATGGTAAAAGTTACTTAACACATACACACAAGGAACAGGATTGTCGGATCGAAAAATACATTTTCACAGGTAGCCTCTATGATTCCATGCATAAATATATTTTTATGGGGCTGAATGATATATTTTTTTACTGAACTGGACCTGACCTTACACGTAACCTATACCTAATTTGACCCCTAGAACATGCTATTTATGTCTCATTTGAGGGGATGTCTACCTGGAAATATTTTTTTTACGCGATACTCTTCTGTGTGAGTGGTAAGCAACATAACTTAAATTTTATTTTTGTGTAATATTTCAATACTAATTTATATAGATTATATAATATATATATATTATATATATTATATATAACTACTTCTATATATATATATAATTAGGATATATATAATGTAGTATACATATATATAGGTATATATAATCCTTGGGATTATATACTATTACTATATATAGTATTAGAATTATATACCTATATATTATATATATATGTAACAAACTTCATTTAGAAGAGAAATGGTCATAAAACTTAAGAATATTCCTTCGCCCTCTTTGCTTTTTATTGTCTGCAAAAATATACTTTTTCGTAAAAAAGAAAAGTTTTTTATCGGGTTAATTACCCTGTAAACCCTTGAAGTCAATCATAACAAGCAGCTGATTTTTGTAATGTTTGTGTCACAAGTTTTTAGAATAAGAATGTTGGTCGATTTGGCATGAAACCGTTCTTAAAATGCGTAAGATTTTATCTTATCGAGCGTAAGACAAAATGCCAAAACTAAAACGGCTATAGAATATTTTTTCTAAAACAAAAACTCAACTGTGGCTTCCAATTGTCTAATCACTTCAATTGTTAAGTAATAACACTTATATATATTTATTTATATTAACTCATTTTATAAGCCCATAAATATTCAACCCTATTTTTTTCTATATATTATATATTAATATTATTGATAATTATTATATTATATTAAGTAAATTTTATTATAATCATATTTTATATAAATATAATACTTTAATAAATATACCTAATATATATATATATAATAATATATATATATAATAATATATATATTTATATATATAGTATATATATATATATATATATATATTATATATATTATAAATATATATTATATATATAAGTATATATAATATATATATATATAGATATATATACACGGTAATATATATAATATAGTATATTATATATGTATATATATATCATATATATATAAACGGTATAGGGTATATATATATATTATAATATTTGTAAGTTTAGATCAGAAAAATAAAAATGACCATTGTATCATGTTTATTATTACAAATAATATGTCGTATTATTGTATGATATATATATCCATATATTACTTAACTAGTAATATATAATAATCCTAGTAGTATATATTATATATATATATATATATATAAATATATATTATATATATATATATAAATAATATATTATATATATATTATATATATATAATATATATAATATATATAATCAACTATAATGAATATATAAAGGAATGGGTATATTTAAAACCTAATTATATGTTTTGCATCTAGGTATTGTAAGGACAGAAAGTTACTAACTAATTTATATTTTGCGTCTGTTCTTCTCATTAACTCGACGTTAATTATTTGTGATCCATATAGCCCAATTTAGCAAGCAAATTCAGTCTCAATAAAATAGATATTCGTCCAATCACGCAAATTGATAAGCCACTATCTACCATGGTGAAACAAATATATTTCATTATTTAAGAATTGGAATTATTTATTTATTTTAGATAATGTTTTGGACAGAAGTTTTTTTTTTTAATTTTTGGTTAACTAGAATATTGGGCAGGTAAAGGGTTAAAAAAATCTTGGCACATCAAAATTTTCAGTTTCTTTTGGTTTAATATATAAATAATTTTTATTCAACCGTATCCTCCTCAATAATTTTTTTCAAGTACTCATCAATCTCTTCATCTGCAACTTTTACAGGTTGGTCATGGTGAGATTTACCTAAATGATTAGATTTTTAATTTTCCAATCAGATTTGCATAATAATAATAATAAATCTCATAACATTAAGAATTAATTTGAGAATAGCAATATTTAATGTTTTTAATTTATTCCCAAGGATGTCATTTGGTAATACAGGCTTGAAAACGAATAAGTTTATCACATCTTAACGGACAGGGTGGAAACAAACTGACCAAAGAATGTTCATCTCTGGATACATTTAAATTCTGGCTCCTTTTCTGAATTCTTCCAACAAAATACCCCCTGATCCATATTCTTTTTCTCTACCAACCTCAGGTGTTCATGGTCTTTACCCTAGACCCACACCTTTTTCTCTGGATCAAATCTAGTATGATCTCTCTACTTAACTAACCATGTTCTCATACAATTCTGGGTGGTTATTGTTTTTAGGCCTGATAGCTAGATATTTTTGCGAGAAAAAGGAATCTGCCGTTTCTTGAATGATTGAGAAAAAAGTAAATTAAAAGGCTAAAGAATAAATCCTTAATGTAATGTAACATTCTAGTTCTCCTCCTCTTCGTTAGTTCTCTCGTCTCTCTTCTCTCTCTCTTCTCTCTCTCTCTCTCTCTACCTTCTTCTCCTTCCTACTTTTCATTCCTCCTAATCTCCACCCTTCTTATATTCCTAATTCTCTATTTCTCTTATCTTCACCTTCTTAGTATTCCGTTATTTCTCATTCATTTCTCGCGGTTACTTCGATCTGTACTTCGCTCTCTCTCCCTCTCTTCGTCTCTCTCTCTCTCCTTCTCTTCTTCTCTCTCTCTCTCGTCTCTCATGTCTACATCTCTAATCTCTAGTTCCCCTCAATTTCTTTCCCCTAATTTCTTCTACTTTATCTCCTCTCATTTCTTTCTCCCCTTTTTCCAGAATGGAAATGACAATCGAGGCAACAGCAGCATCGATTCTGTCGCTCGTATTTAGTGTGCTTACTTCCTCTCTCTCTTCTCTCGTCTCTCTCTCTCTGCTCTCTCTCTGCTCTCTTTCTCTCATCCTCTTTCTCTTCTCTCTCATCTCTCTCCTCCGTCTCTTCTCTTCTATCTTCATTCTCTCTCTCCCTCTCTTTAGCTATCTCTCAAACTCTGATCGTCAGTATCGTCTCTCTCTCTCTCTTCTGCTCTTCCCGTCTTCTCTCTCCTCTCCAGTCTCTCTCTCTCTCGTCTCTCTCCTCTCTTCTCTTCTCTCCTTTCTCCGAATTCATAAGCATCTCATTTCAGCTCGATATTATATTTCTTCTCTTCTTTCTCACTCTCCTCTTTTCTCTCTCTCTCTAGCTCGATACGCATCTCTTGATTGCGTCTCTGCTCTCTACTTCGACTCGGTCTCTGGGTTATTTCTCCCTCCTTCCTCTTCTCTCTCTACTCTCCTCTCTCTTTCCTTTCTCTCTCTCTCTCCACCTCGTCTCTGCTCCTCCCACTCTTGCATTGTCTACCATCTCTCGAATCGTCTCTCTCTCTCGCTCCATCTCTTCAAATTCTTCTTCTTCATTTTCTCCTCCTCTCTCTTCTCTCTCCTCTCTTCTTCTCCCTCCTCTTCTCTCTCCTCTCCTCTCTCTCTCTCTTCTCCTCTGTTTCACTCTCGCCTCTCTCTCTCTCGAATCTCTCTCTCTCTCCGTGACTCATCTGTTAAAATCATCTAGCGTCGATCTTTCTCGATACTCTCCTCTTTCTCCTCTCTCTTCTCTCTTTCTCTCTCTCTCTCTCTCTCTCTCTATCTCTCTCTCTCTCATCTCCACTCCCCTGCTCTCCCCCACAAAACAAGGAGGTATCTTCCAGTGGACCACTTCCCACTTTTCACAATAATTCAGGAGAGAGTGTAGGTTTATACACTGGTCCATCTATTAAGGGTCTATTTATCGTTGGCCTGACTGGAATAAATAGGCGGTACCTTGTGTGAAGGTCAACTCGCATTTAATTGGAGTAAACTTTTCTTAATTATTTACTCTACGCGTGTATTAACTAATTGGGTTAACAGTGAGTCCCGGTTGCTAATTGAGAACTCTTTGTCCTGTGGACAATGTTTGCATTTTCTTTTTTTCAGTACATGATTTGATCTTTTATATGTTGCTTCATCAACATTTCAGATTTATATTGATGACATTTAGCGTAGCAGTTAGAGAAATATTTTTGGTTACTTATCTTATTATTTAATTTTTATTTGTATTATAATTTTATTATCTTATTATGTTGATTTATTTTTGTAAAATATGAAGAAATTTGCTTGCTTTCCTTTCCGCCCTCTTTTAAAGACAGAGACAACTTTTTGAACCTTTCGCGAGAACACGGTTGCTCAGGCTAGCGTGTGTTGTCAACCGGCAACACATTATTGGTGGGACTTGTGTAGGGTCAGTCTTCAATCGGGTCACAAGTTAAGGCATGGTTGGATCGTTTTTGAAAAGTAGAAAAGTTTGTGATTCACTATGCATGTTAATCCTTCGGAGACTTGTTAATTTTGTTCCTACAATTTTGCGAAGTAAAAGTTTCATTAAAAAGGTTTTATTTTTCTTTTTTGTTAAGTCAAGGAAGTGTACAGTTTTTGCTGTTGACATAAAGGATTTTGAGGTTACCCCAAGTTTTTAACTTGTCTTTCTGTTAAAAGGAAAACAATACTGTAAAGCAATCTAGACTTATATTTTTGTAATATTTGATTTGTTTCGATATTTTGATTTTTTTTTGATAAATCCTTTTTTGTATTTTTTGCCTTTCGGGCAATACACTTGGGTGTGAAAAGCTATCGTGATATTAACACGACCATAAGGCTGATTTTTTGCTCGTGTTAAAATATATATATAGGTAATATATATCTTTGTGTACTTTTTTTTTCGATATCATTTTTCTCGGCTTGAAATAAGGGATATTTGTTGGTTCAGATTTGTGGGGACGATGGCAGGAAAAGAAAGGAACGAGCCTTGTGGAGGATTGCTATTGTCTATGGATATTCGGAAGGATTCCAGAATGCTTAATAGGATCAGAAGATGGGATTTATAAATGAACGTCAATAATAGGACCTGCTACTGCATTATAGAACAGAAAGAGGAGGATAATGTATTGAACTGAAAAGGGAAAGAAGAAAGTAAATGGGGATCAGGTGCAGAAGTAAAAAGACACAAACAATAAGACAAAAAGGTATCATACGCATATGGTATAGCAAGAGAGTGGACGATAAAACGCACTGAATTTTGGGAGGACAGACGAAGTTGGAGCAATAAGTGGGTTAAAAGGAAGTAAAGAAGAGTGAATAAAGGGGAAAGCACCATAAGGACAATATGAACCAGTATGAGCACTCAGGTATCAAAGTGGACTGAAGCTGAAGTGTAATTGGCATATAATGTACTATAATAAATGAAGATGATGATAATGTTGAACGTTAGCGGACTTGAAATCAGGGAGTCTAGCTTAGCTTTGAACAGGATGATGCTGATTATTTTAGCAGTGAACTCTGGAAGTAAGTGCGAACTACAGCAATGAATATAAACAGTAATGCCATTTAAAGTAACGGAGAGAAAAGGGCAACGGTTTTGTGCTATATCAAAGATGAGCGTTATGCCAAAACAGTTTCGGCTGAGTGATGAAAAACAATGGGCTGTGGAATAGGCTATTTTTGAAGCGGGGAGTGAGTGGTGTATTTAGACATGTATAGACCGAGGGTGAAATAGTTCTATCGTGTTAGTTACGAAATTGGGTAGGGAGAGGAGAAAATGAGGATCATTCTGAGGACCTGCTGCAGAAGGATTTTGGATAAGGATCAAGAAAAAAAATAATCAGAATTCGGATTACGGATGCAAACAACCTATGAGGCTGCAACTAACGAGCAGCGGACAAATTGATTAAGTATCGAGACATGAAGAAAACGTTAAAAAAAGCTTAAAGATGTTTGCGCAATAATGAATAGCGTCACACGTTTATAATTAAGATATTTGGGAGGTGAATAAAGGAAAGTTTGAGGGTGCAGGGAAATGACATTGGAACGGCCCCTGGAAGAAACGATATTCTAAGATATGAATCTATTTGCCACGTCATGGAAGATAAAAAGATCTATGGTGGACAATGATGTGGTGTGGACAACTCGGCGGCACCGCCACAATACCAGGTGACCGCGACAAGGGGAAGTACGGGTTTATAGAAGGTGTTGGGCAATCATATAGTGAAATCAAGGTCTAAGGTTCATTCTAATGTATAAGGCTGGGCACATCCGACAGCCGTTGTTAATGCTGTGCTGGTGTTAATTGGCGCGGTGCTTGGTTTATGGTAGCAATGATCATAAGTTTATTGGATTGTCCAGCAAGGAGAGGACAAAGATTTCAACGTAAATCGAGAAAATGAAACAAGAACAAATACTGAGGAGAGTGCGTAGAAAAGATGCTTACTTGTGTGAGAAGTTGGG
>JABUQX010059968.1:0-34917 GCA_015478945.1 Trachelipus rathkii | reverse complement strand
TAAATGAATACCATTAAATTTTTTTATCTTCTTTGATTTCAACAAAATTTAATTGAAAGTCGGCCGCGCGTTAATGACCTTAATGTATTTATTGTCACGCTCAAATTTAGAGTATTATTTCTACTACCTCTGTATAGAAACATAATTGGGCGGGGGGGGTGGGCACTAACTGAAATTTAAAAATTAATCAAATAAGTGGCACCTAATATATAAATATAATATATATATATATATATATATATAATATATATATATATATATAATAATATATATATATAATATATATATATATATAAACTTTATCATATATATATAAT
Source organism: Trachelipus rathkii (assembly GCA_015478945.1). Lineage (NCBI taxonomy): Eukaryota > Metazoa > Arthropoda > Malacostraca > Isopoda > Trachelipodidae > Trachelipus > Trachelipus rathkii. The sequence goes on along the minus strand of JABUQX010059968.1, from coordinate 34,600 downwards.
ATATATATAAACCTTATACTATATATATTATATATATATATATATATACTATATTTCACATAATTTTATATGAAACAAATGAATTACTGGGAAAACAGGTTCTTATATTATATAACTTTCAATTTTAAAATAGTTCTATAAAATTAAATTTAATATTTTTTTTTTTTCATTGTTTTGTCCTTCAAAATCTGGAATAGTTTTTACTATACGCGAATTGCTTTGCTTGAATTCATATATCATTCTTTCAAACGAATGAGTCGCGTATTAGGATACGTTTCTATTTATCTACTCTATTATTCCATCTTTATTTTTTCTTTTGAGGATTAGGTCTGTATAGATTTTATCAAAGTAATTAATCTTTTCAGTATATATAGGCACATTAATAGGTTTAGTAACGGCTTAGATTAACATCGCTTGATTATACAATTGTATCTAGAAAATGGTTACTAATGATAATTATCATTAGTAACCATTTTCTAGATACAATAGTCCTGTCAATCTATGTTAATCTAAATGGTTAGTAAACCATATTCTATGCATATTTTTCAAAGGTTAACGAAGTACTACAAATGTTTGGTCATTCTATTATCTAGCAGCGAGCAGTACTGTAAATAGTACTAGTGAACCTGATAATCTGGGATAAAGTAATGCTACGTCACCCATGTATTATTAGTGTGTGCATCTATTTAACTGGTTACTGTGCCAAAATGTCATTGCTAGACTAAGAGGATAAAATGAAGGAATGGTAATATTTTTGCAAATTTTTTTAGTTCCAAATTTTCTTCTAACAAAATCAAAGCGTAACTATATTTTCCTTTCCGATGACTCTTTTGAAAGCTGTAGTAGACAACCACCGTTAGTATTTTTTGTCTATTTAAAGTCAAGGCTCCTTTTTCTTTCACCAATTATTTGAATCGTTAATTTATGTCCCTCTATCTGCCATTTAAACACATTCACTCTAATTCCGATAATTGAACATGGCATTACTCATTATTATGGAATGCAAAACAATCAAGCAGCACATACCTGATGGTGGTAGGATAGCTTTGCAGGAAATGAACATTAATCTTTATTGTTTGTCTAATTGGGGCAGATGGTGTCCTTTAGTGCCTCAAAACCTCAAACCCAACGTTATTTGTTCGATCTAAACTTTCACACCTGTAAAACATCGAAAACATACAACTTAAACCCTTCTCTGTCCTTAACATTTTTAGTTTCTTTTCAGGTAGCATTTTATGGAAGGATCACTAAACTTGCTTTTAAGAGGTTATGGGTTCTTAGACGAACTTTAAAACTTCCTCATGCTAGCTAGTTGTTAGTTCTGGATTGTAGCGTTGTCTGCCTTTGCATAGGGAGCATTGTGTCGTACAAATTTGGGGTGCTTCCGCAAACCACCTTTTCCTGAAGGAGATGAAAGGAGTCTAGACTGCAGGGGTCGGCAACCTTTTGAGTCGGAAGAGTCAAAAATTACAATTTACAAAATTTCAAAGTTTTTAAAGAGCACCAAAATTCTCCACTACACTCTCTCCTCTCTCTGCATAAATAACGTCTTGAAGTAAGAGAGCGAGCATGTATATTCATAAGAAAAATAATATTTTTCATAAAGAAAAAATAAGTGAAGCTCTCCTACTATGCGTCACTGTTTTTCACAACAAATTAATGAACCTCGAGTTACTTAATGTACACTTACGTGACCTCTTATCTATCTCATCTACTGGCATTATAGTCGATCTATCTCTATTATAAGATAAAATCTCAAGCTTAACAACAGTGAGTGTACAACACTAACTTGTACTTCGTGAGAGCAAACAAGTCTGAAGGTAACAAATTCAATGAATACTATAGTGTGTGAGTGTGTAGACAATAGAACTTTAACACTGAGAACATTAACTCACTGTAACTGAGAGTGAGCACACACGAGAGAAATTATTAAATCTTTGAGCACCACGACATAATCTCATTTGCACGGATGTGTGTGTGAGTGCCTATCAGAAAAGCGCTTTGCGACATTGTGTCTTCGATAGAGCTGTGTTTTATATTCTAAACTTCCATGACCTGAAATTTATTTTTATGAGCGTTCTTACTACTTTTATATTTCATCCACATGAACGACACTGTGCTGCGCACAAATATACATATTTCCATCGTGAATAATAACTCACTAAGACCAGATAGAGTGCGAGTGTCATTCGGATCGCTACGTCTCCTATCCACTGCACACACGATTCCAATCTCTCGTGCATTGAATATTACCAGCTCTTAGCATCACTCGACCTCCTTGGTGCGCACCTCTATGCTCAATCTTCTAGTCTGGTTACGTATATACATTTTCTGATGTACAAGGTCTCTTTCAAAATATGTCAACATCTAATAATTCTCCAACTCCACAAGCTTTACTTTTTAATATATCGATCAATTTGCATTTCTAGAGATCCAGCTATCAATCCCATGACTTATGCGAGGAGTGTAGTGTGATACCATTCACCGGATGCCACTACCATCTGCGGTTCACAGTAACATTATACCACTTCGTTCGTGGTTACTGTCTCTGAATTGCGAAATCTGTCAGGCAAAATATCTTAATTTTTTTTTCTCTATAATCGTGCTGAAGTAATTCGTGTCAACAGTTGCACTGGTTTATCGCGATATTGCTTAGAAATTGAAAATGAAGTAATTTACCGCTCTGAATATATTCTGCAAAAAGAATAATTTTTCTTCAAAAACAAAACCATTCTTCTTACGCAAAAACATAGGCTGGTTTTCCCTTTCCTTGCAGTTTTAGTTGATTCAGCTCATTTAATTTCGCTATAAAGTCAAATTTTTGCAACCATTTGTCGTTCTCTAATGCAGGGTGATTAATTGCCTTTTTCATTTAGGAATGTATTTATTTCATTCAAGCACCAAAGCAATAACGATTCAACACCTTACTTTGAAGCCATCGCACTTATTGAAAAGGAGTCGGTAATACTGAGTCTCCATTTGCGTTAAGAATTTTTAAACTAACTGACGATTGTAAGTGCTTTTTCCAAGATGCTGTTAAAAACAATCTTCATTACCAAATTCATGACCTCAATATTTCCGGCCGGAAAATTTGGGCACAAATACGCGCTCTTCCTGTATATCGCATAAATAAATCAAGTTCAAATCTATCAATTAAAAAGAGATCTGCTTTCTCAAGTCAAAAAAATTTTCGAAGTTCAGAAAAGTTAAGTTAATTAAGTTTTTTTAAAATAAATTCTTTAGTGGCAAGCTTCTGGCATATAATTCCAGAAGTTTGCAATTGAAAATTTCTTACAACAACTTAACAAAATATAACTTTTCTGAACTTAGAAATTTTGTTGAAACCGGCTTTAGAAAATTTTTTCAGAAAATGAACTGATTCAATTATTAGAACTTTCCCGTGAAAAAGTAACCAATTGCGTTCTCCCATGGTTATTTTGCTTGAAGAATCGTTGTTGCACCTTATTTTCCTGTTCATATTCTGGCATAGGTTCGCCAATTATAGAACTTTTATTTAAATCGATCTTATTGTTTTCAAGGCATTTTTGCACGGCATTCGCTATATCTTCCCCTCTAGTTCATGTCCAGACAGGTAAACTCCAATCATAACAAGTTCTTCCTTTTGACCTTGTAAGAACATTTATACCCTGACCAGAAAAGGGCAACTTGTAGCCGTAGTCTTCTTATTCTTTCTGTCGGCTAATACTCATCTATAGCAAGTGATAAGGCAGAAGAAAGTTAAATATCTCCACCTGCAAACTATTTACATTATGAAGACATTTGAGCTATTCTGATCTGTAACGTGGTTTTAGCGGATAGTGGCAATCTTTGATATTTTTCAGATTCTGGTTTGTTTTTTGAAATCACGAAACGTTCTTCAGATCACGTATGAAGCAATCTTTGACATACTCACCATTTCTCTGTGAATGGTTTGGCTTTTTTTGCAATTTCTAGTGATACCGCGAAGCTTGCCAGTATTAACATTACTTGTAGATTGCGTCACTCCATCTCTCTAAACCACTCTTATAAGATCTCTCTCTTTATGCATGTCACCGTCGACTCAAGTACTTCATTCTTCGATGGTCAAGCTCCTACTTTACTAGCAAAACTGAATATGTTTTATGAAGTGTCTCTCTAAATTTGATTTTCTTATTGATGTGCGAGTTTTTCGTCGGCAAATATGAGACAATCGGAAGGCCATCTGCGAGTTGCATACATGAAAGCGAACGACTCCTCAATCCCGATTGATTAACGATGTCCTTCTTTTATTCTTTCTTCTTTTTTTGCGTAGATTGCCATTGCTTTCGCTGAAAATAAGAGAATTTTTAAAAAATTATTATTTAGGTATCCAAAACAGCAGATGACAAGTTTTGCAACTATTTACAAAGAACAGTAAAAATTAATTGCAAAACTTGTCATCTGCTGTCATCAATTCAGAGCGATCGATTTTTAAATGTTTTTTTTTTAAATAAATAATATTTGCGTATGGAACTAAAGAGCCGCAGCTTCACATCCAAAGAGCCGCATGTGGCTCGCGAGCCGCAGGTTGCCGACCCTTGGACTCTAGAGCTATTCTTTTGACTATCTTTTCCAACGACCTGGTAAAATATTCATCGGAATGAAAAAGAGCTAAGGACCAAGAGTGAAAGAGAAAGGAAAAATGATCACCAGTAGAATGGTTCTCACAGAAACCATTTTGCTGATCTCAAGTTTTGTTTTTTTCTACACGTTACCACCACTCATAAGCAGGGATCTTTTCAAGGAGGGACAAAAAACAAAAAGAAAGAAACCCACCCAATACCACGTTTAACACAATTCCCTCAGGTGGGTGCAGACATGGGCCTTAAAGAGAGGAAGATTGAATACAGAAGGAAAAACAGATGAAGGCAAAGAGTTCACAGAACATATTTGCAATAATATTTTAATAATTATTATTTAATATTTAATTTTAATAGTAATATTTATTTTAACAGTAATCTTCGAGTCTTACTATATATAATATTTCTACATATAAAGAATATATGGTTTTTTAATTAACAATATATTTATGGTACACGAAATATTTATTTATTTATTTTTTTTATTAAATATTTGTATATCTAACTTGTCTGTCAATTATACACAAAGCATTTATTTTATCTCAAATAATTATTTCATTGGTAATTGGTAAAATATTTAATACTATTTTTGCACTGACTAATACAAAAAGAACCAGTCATACGTTTTGGTACTTTCGTCTCAAACATTTAAGGTTGTTGTCATTGGTAAGTCTGTATAATTATACAAGAGCCATTAAGGGTTATTTAATCATCATTGCAATCTATTTGGTTGAGAAGTTACTGCCAATACTTGTATGAAAATTTTCATGTACCTATAGCATCGTCAGAAAAGGGGGTCTGGCCGTGTTGACATGATCTTCCTTATGGGCACTACTACATTTGTCAACCATTTTTGGCGTGATAGAACTTTATGAATACTTTTCATTGTGCTCTGTTCTTTGATTGTGCACTGTTTTTTGAGAAATCAGACTATGTTCTTTTCAGATTCTCCACTAAAATTTGCTTAATTTATAGAAAAACCCTCCTACCACTGTCGCATTTCCATGCAAAAATATCAGTCCTAACTTTATTGATTTGCCACAATTCCACATAACATTGGTTCCCAGAGTTGCTAGTAGAAGAAAAAAAAAACTCAAGTCTCTTAGAAGGACAATCACGCATCCAAAAATATTTTGAATTTTAATTCCAGGGTAGAATGAGTTTCACTGCAAAGTAGAGTATAGTGCTTTTTCTTTTTCAGCAACAGAATCTGTGATTCGGGTATTGGTGTACAAATGCCTCTAGCAAGAAATCAAATCTTTGTTCCAAATTCTTTCGACTTTGTGCAACAAACTTACTATAGGATACAATGATGAGAGCCATTGGAAAGCTTTGTACTTCAGAGGACATCTTCTAATATCTTTTCTGTCATTTTGATTTGAACAGTCTGGCATTCAAGTTTATCATGTAAATCTAAAATGCAAAGAGCTTAGTTGTTGTTTGTAGCAGGCATTTTACTGGATTTAAGAAATCTTTCCATAATATTAAGTACGAGACATTGTAATCGTGTGAACCAGAAGATGAACCAAGGTTCAGGTTGACCGAACCACCACTGGTCTGTTTAAAGTTACGCTTTTTTTTGCTTGAAGCCATTTTATAAATAAATAATAAATACCTCAACTGCACACCAAAAATCAAAAAGCACTTAGTCAAACCTCAAAAAAAAAAAAAACCACCTCAAAAAAGTATAATTTCCCTAAAAGAAAAGAAATACACTTGACAAACCCAAACAAGCTCATCAAAACAACACTCTACAGCATATCCATCACGCTTAAATGTAAAGGATGAATAGGAACAACTTCTACGAACACAGAATAGGAAGATAGTAGGTAATTAGTGAACTTAAAAATAGGAAAGACAGGATAGGAGATTTATGGAAATGGTAATATTGCCACAGGATTTATTGACCTCTTACCTCAAACACAACACTAGGGACACAGCACAAATATACAGGAAAAAATCAAAATAATAGCGTATAACAAAAATATAATCACTTTGTCCACAACACTAACTTCATATGTTTGGAAATTTAAATTTGCACTGACTTTTTTGGAATTTCCCTGCCTTTCAGCATATTTAAAACGTTTCCCTGACTTTCCCTGACCAATTTTTCTTTCCCCTGACTTTCCAGAAAGTGTGAACCTTGATATATATATAACTATATGATATCATACTTATATATATATATATATAATATATATATATATAGTTATATGATATTATATATATATATATATTAGCGTCGGGCGGGCGTGACCTGGGCCCGGCTTTTTAGAGGGGTGATTCGGTCCACTCTAAATAAAATAAAAATAAAAAAACACATAAAAATTTTCGCTCATTTAATATCCACGCGGTAGTACTACAAGTTTTGTTTAGATCATCTTTAATTCTAGAGAGTTTTATATATTTTAAAGAAAATGATTAATAAATTATATATAAATGGCCTTCAATAAAATTGCACTTTTATAAACATGTTAGTTTTTTTTAAACTTTGTTAGAACAATGGAAAAATTGTGCGCATGGATTAATTATTTTTGCTGTGTATACCACTCCGAGGTATGTTAGCTTTAAAGCTGCAAAGTACAATTTTGTTCCGACAACAGTACTAGTGGCAAAATCACGGGCCTAACTTGTCCGATTCACCCACCCGTAAAAATTGATGACAGGGTGACTCAGAATTATATTGCTTTTATCGTCTATTTTATGTATTATTATTGACATTTATTATTAACCATATACATTAATTTTAGTATTATTTGACAAAGACATATTAAACGTAAAAATTTAAAATAACAAAAATGAAATTTATATGAAAAATACGATTCCACAAATAGAGCTGTCAAAAATTTTTAGCGGAGAGGGTGAATCGGACCACCACATTTTTATTCTTATTTTATGTAACATTATTGACATTTTTATTACTTAATTACTAATTTTAATATGATACTAGTTTAATTATATTAAGTTCAAAAATTAAAATTAAAAATTAGATTTATAATTGGTACAAGAGAATTTAAACAGATGCTCCGATTCACCCCTCAATGGTGGTTCGATTCACCCCTCCAAGGTGGGGGTCGACTGAGCTTTATTTAACCTTTAATAAAACTATTATTATTAGAATTACATTTATTATTTGGTTTGTGCTTATTACTTACTATATGCCTTTGAATTTCAGAAAACAAAAAAATTTCCAAAAAGTGCATTAGGGGAAAAGTTGAGACGACTTATACCTAAGTGGTCCAAGTCACCCCGCCAAACGCTATATATATATACATAGCTCAGAAACTTGAGCATCATTTGCTGTTTGATAAAAATATAACTGAAAACATCTTTTCAGTTGATGGAAGCATTTAAAATTATAAAATGAAAAGAACACTTAAAGGGGGTTTGTGAGTTTTTTATTTTTTTTGAAAATCATTGTACTGGATACTGTCGAGCTCCATGGTCAACTTAGGTACGTCTAACATATTCTGTATTGTATGGAAGTAAACTACGAAGTCAAACTGGGACAACTTAACCAATTAGAATATACCCGAGAATGCAACATGAATTTTAAATTTTAAGCTGACTTATTAATTTTTAGTTAAAAAAATAACAATAAAAGAAAATTTTACAGTCCTATTGTATAAGAAGAATTATATATAAAAAAGCTAAATTAAAAAGCTATTATTTATTTTTTAACACATTAAGAACCAGATTTTCCTTTCCAGGGTACACAAGTGCAAGATTATTATGGCAATCGTAAATAAGTTACTATATATATATACTAGCCTATATAATAAAAGTGTATATTTATTAAAATCTATTACTAATCTGAATTTTTTCTTAAAATTGCAAAAATATATTGAACCATTTATTTGGTTCACACTCAAGTTCCAAATATCAAATGTGTGGGTATACAAAAAAAATGCTTATGTAAATGATGTGGAACTCCCCAATTCTCCAAGACGAAATGTAAAAATGTTACAACAAATTTTCAGCTTTAATATTTTTTAAAACTTTTTTTTCAGAAAAAAATGACAAAAAATAAAAAAAACAATAGCTTGTTTTGCTCTTTTGATATATTTTGCACATTATAAAAGAGGATCTATAGTAGATTATTTTATTAACTTTTTGTATTAAAGACATGGATATGGTTTTGTCGTTTTTTTCCTTGCAGAAAGAACTGCAGTCCAAGCATTCAAAAAGCTATTTTGTCTTTTCAAACCACTGTTAAATTTTATTTTATCGCAGAAGAGTTAATTTTCAGCTTTTGTTAATTAGTCAGTCAAAATTATAGTTAGCAAGAATGCAGAATGTGCCCAGTGAACAATAGAGGTTCAGGGGAAATTAAGACAGAGTTGAGGAAAATTTTGCCTGGTTAAAAAAATTACAGGGAGGGTCCTATCTAAATCTAAATTCATGAGTAAAAATTATTTTTGATTAACTTTTTAATTAAATCAAATATGAACCAAACCAAATGCAAAATGCAGCATTCAACAGGCTCTAAAAGATCGATTTTGAAGATTTTCTGTATCTTAGTACTATATAGCTACCATTTTTTATTATATTTAGCATTTTTTAATTCCAAATTTTTTATATTTTTCTTCTTGTATATATTATATATATATACTTAATATACATTTAAATATATATATATATATATATATATATAGTATATATATACTATATATGGATATATATATAGTAGTATATATTATATATATAATATATATATAGTTATGATACGTTATATGATAAAAACTTTTAGAATGATTCCAAGAATGTTTGAACTTAATGAAATAGATCTAGTAGCAAGTTTTCATGGCATAGGATTCTGATAGCTACCAAAAATGGACGAAATCTGGAATTCACTATGTGGCATAGCTTAAAATGTGCTCTCATTGTATGTTTGTTTTTTTGTGGGGGGGGGGATAAATTTTTCCTTCTCTGTTCATGCAATCTATGAAATTTCAGAGCAATGTATAGAGCCTGACGATAATTGGGGAGCATACGACCCATTTTGTTTTTATTATGACAACGAGTTTTCAGAGAGAATGTAGTAGGCTACAGTAATTGGAGAGATACACCCATTTTGTTCATTTATTAATGGAAACACTTTTTTATATAAAGAAAAAAAACCCACCATATTTCTCGTGCTTCTTTCATTATCACCACAAAAAAATCTATGAGAATTTAGACGTTTTTAGATAGGCATTAGAGCATTCAGGGACCCTGGCTCAAACTGACTATAATAAACATTTCAAACAAATAATTTTAGTATTTCTGGTAGGCCCTAAACCATTTACAGGATTAGGAGTGATATATATATATATATATATATATTATATATTATATATATCATTACTATATACTATACTATATACTATACTACTATAGATAATATATATATATATATTATATATATATCTATATATATATATAATATACCGTATATATAGTATATTATATATATATATAGGCCTATATTAACGGTAATTATTTATCAGAACATTATCAGAGATTTTTTATAAAATTCACAGCATACTCTAAAAAAAAAATTATAATGAAGAATAAAATTAGCAAAAATGGGTGATGTCTTTAGGGAAAAAAATTACAGACTTTCACAGTTGTTAAAACTCCCATAGACTTTTCATTATCAATCCATCCATGTTAGGTCTCATTTTAGGTCCTTTAGTTCAGGTTATGATATGTTTTGTTAAGTATATGCACTGTTAGACTCAATATTAACTAACAATGAAAGTATGGTGGATAAGGTTATAGTTGAAGAGGATTTAGGACTTAGTGACCATAAGTATAATTTGACCTTTAATAGAATGTGATATCTGGACTCAAATTGCAAGTTAATAAGGAAAAGATCTTAGATTTCCTAAATGGAGATTTTACCAAATTTCGTGACTGACTGGGATAAAGAGTTTAAAGACCAAAACTGTTTATCATGTGGGAATATTTTAAGCAAATTTTAATAAATATTCAGTCAGTATATTTTAAAAGATAAACCCATTTGGGTGGTGAAGAGAAAACCTGTTTGATGGAATAGAGAGATAAGAGAGAAAATCAATGAAAAGGATAGATGTTGTGAATTCAGATACATAGATAGATAAGGAGCTGGTCAACATTTTCAATGCTTATTTTGCTTCAATGTTTACTGAGGAAAGATTAGATAATAGTTTGGAGACTAATAGCTCTGGTATTCATGTAACAAATAGACTTACAGAATTTGAATATGAGGTAAAAGATATTAAATGTTTACTGGACTATATTGATCAAAGTAAAGTTGCAGGTCCTGATGATATATATGGTAGAATTCTGTAGGAGGGTAGTACCAGCATTGCAAAGGCACTTTATTTGATTTTTATATGGTCTATAACATTTGGTGATGTACCAGACGACTGGCAGCATACATTATGTTATGCCTATTTATAAAAAAGGTAGTAAGGATGAATTTGGGAAATAATAGGTCAGATAGCTTAACATCTCTGGTTATAAAAGTTCTGGAATAGTTATTGAAAGGTCATACAGAGAAATATTTGGAAGATAACAGGTATTGATGACTCCCAGAGCATGTTTAGAAAGGGTAGCGTCATGTCAGACAAACCTCTCTAGGAATTTATGGAATACGTTACTGACTACATTGAATTTTTTTTTTCATTCTATATATATTTTTTAGATTTAGCAAAGCTTTTGATAAGGTTCCCCACATATGGCTGATGAAAAAGTTATTGCAATATGGTATAGGTGTTGTACATGGTTGGATTAAAGATTGGTTGGGGAATAGAAAACAGTGTGTACGACTAAATGGCAATAAGTCATCATGGGAAATAGTGAAGAGTGGTGCTCCCACAGCGGTTTCCGAGTGCTGATGGGCCACTATTGTTCAGCTCACTATAATATTAAATGATTCGTATACCAGGCGGTCTTACAATGCAAGGTTCTAAGGTTTGCAGATTGGTACCATAAGTGGCCACCTCAGTTAGGAATAGTGAAGGATGTATAAAGATTCAGTATTATTTTATATTTGAATCAGTGTATATTTTCTGAAAAAAATTTCTAAGTTCAAAAAAATTTCCAAGTTAAGAAAAGTTAAGTTAAGTTTTTTAACAAAATTGTTTAGTGGCAAGCTTCTGACAATTCCAGAAGCTTGCCACTAAAGAATTTTCTTAAAAAACTTAACTTAACTTTTCTGAACTTAAGAAATTTTTTTGAACTTAGAAAATTTTTTCAGAAAATATACACTGATTCAAATCTAGATATTTACCAAAGATTCAAAATGATCTTGATAAACTTCTTGGGTAGGCAGATAAGTGGCAAATTAATAGTAAAAAGTGAAGGTGAAGGGTTCTTCATGTGATTACTCAAATAAAAAGTTTTAACTTTACAGATATCAATTATAGGGATTGGCTTGAATGTGTGGACCAAGAAAAGATTTTGGTGTATAAGCAGTAATTTGAAAGTAGCTAATCAGTGTTGGTAAGCAAGGAATAAAGCTATAGATTCTGAGCATTAATAAATTGCAATGTTGTTACAAGAGCGAAGAAAGTATAAAGAACTGCTGGGATAATCATTATGTTTAGGCCAGTATTAGAGTATTGTCCACAAGTTTGGGCCCCTTATTTAAAGAATGTCCACAAGTTTGGGCCCCTTATTTAAAGAAAGACGCAATGCAGAGCAACAAGGATGATTCTGCATTTGAGGATAAGAACTAAGAGGAGAGGCTGAAGAAGTTAATGTTTTCTCGTAGAAAGGCAATTTCCAGAGGGCATATGATACAAGTCTACAAAATATTAGCGTCGGGCGGTGACCAGGCCCCGCCTCTTTAGAGGGGTGATTCCGTCCACTCGAAATATAAATAAAAAAATATAAAAAAAAAAAACTTTGGTTTTCGGCTCATTAATAGGTCACGCGGTCAAGTACAAGTTTTAAGATCATCTTTAATTCTAGAAAGTTTTATATATATTTTTTAAAAATGTTACAAATTAAGGTACAAAATGCCCTTCAATAGAATTTCACTTTTGAAAAATGTGAGTTTTTTTAACTGTTATAAAATGAAAAATTGTGAATGGATTTTAATTATTTTTTCAGTGTATACACTCGAGTATGTTAGCTTTAAACTGGCAAAGTAAGAATTTTTGTTCCAAAGAGTATTAGTGGCTAAATCCGGGGCCTAACTGGTCCGATTCACGCCTGCCGGTAAAAATTTGATGGGGGGTTGAAGCGGACCACCATTGTTTTTCGTATTATTATTGACATTTTTATTACGTATAAGTTAATTTAAATATTAATCAAAAAGTTGAGTATAAAAATGGAGAATTAAAAAAAAAAAAGGAAATTTTTATAAAAAAAACAAATTCAAAGTGTCAAAATTTTTGAAATTTTTGAGGGCGGAGAGGGTGAATCGGACCACTTATTTTTATCTTATTTATTTATCATTATTCGAATCTTTTGTATTACCTTATTACGAATTTAATCTGATACAATATTATTGTATATTAAACGTAAAATTAAAATATAAAATTGAATTATATACATAAAAGAGGAATTTAAACAGACGGTCCGATTCACCCCTCCACGGGGAAGGCTGAAGGAGCTTTATTAAAACAACTTTTATTATTAGAATTACATTATTATTTTTTTGTGTGCTTATTACCTACTATAATGGCCTTCGAAATTTCAGAAGAAAAAAAAATTCCAAAAGCAGTAGTATTAGGGGAAAGTCGGTGAGACGAATTATACCTAAAGTGGTCCAAGTCACCCCGCCCGACGCTACATCTATTGATAATAATGAGACCAATAAATTCTTCATAGTAGAGCACGGACGAGAGACCAGGGGGCATAGTATGAAAATTAGGAAGAAAGAATGCCATCTTGATATAAGAAAGTATTTATTTAGTAATAGGATTATTAAATTTTGAAATGGTTTGTCATAGGAGGTTCTTGAGTATGGCTTGATTGCAATATTTAAGAAAGGATTAGATAGGTATATGGATGGTTTGGGTATTATGCAACATATTTTGACTAAGCCAAATTGGCAGGTTTTTAGTTACAGTAATTAAGGTTAATCTACATGTTACTATAAAGTATTTAAGTTGTCATGATAAACTTAATGTACTTTTAGCTATAGTTTTTTTTCCATTTAGTTATACTTTGTGTATACTATGTAAGTTATTGACAAGCCCTAGGGTACTTTGTGGATTTGCTTGAGCATGTTTTAGACTTTGTGTATACTATGTAACAGTTACATCCATCTCCTTCTACTTCTTTCACAACACCAATGAAACATCAGTCTTCTATATATTCTCATTGGCTTGAACGCTACGGACAGTCTTGATAGGACCATGTGGTTTCTTACTGTCTTTTTATTTCTAATGTTCTAATGTATACACAGTAAATTAGTGTATACTTAAATCTTATCATAACCTGAACTAGGGTGGTCCTAAAATGAACAAGAGGCCTTTTTATTTTTATTATAAGCCTATGGAAAAATTTTTAATTTTGAGGAAAATTTTACTTAGTCAATCATTTTTTTTTTTTTTATTCATTATTATTTTTTTAGTATATCCTGATTTAAAATAAAATAAAAAATTAAAAGAATCCTATAGGAAAATTCAAAACTTTGAGAGGCTGTATCTTTTTTCCTAAAGAGTACCCCTTTGTTTTTTTGTCATTATTCTCCTTACTAAATTGTATACCTTTTTATAAAGATCTGAGTATAGTGGTTCTACATATATATATAATATATATATATATATAATATAATTATATATACTATATATATATATATAATATATATATATATATATATAATTATTATATTATACTATATATAATATATATATAATATATAATATATATTGGCACTTCATTTCTACATTCCATGACGCAAATGACGCCATTTTCATACCAAAGATGCCGAACTAACAATGGCTTCCGAAACAAAACATTCCTTCACATATAAATTAATAGCTAATCATAACGGATAATTAACAGAAACTTACACTTCGGTAAATTTAATATTAATAATAAACGCAGGAATTATTCAAATTTCTCATCTCACTAATAACAACATAACTTAGAAATATTTTCTATCTTATTTTTTGGTTGTTGTAAAATAGGTTTCATAGTAAAGTGAAATACAAAATGCGCATGCGCATATCAATAAATAAGTACCAAATGATGCTTTTGATCTGCCTAAAAAGTACCAGACGTTCCAAAACAATTCAAAAAAATTATTATTATTTTTTTTCTGTAATATTATCAGCTGACAATGTCTTCAGTGAATTACATTCATATAAAATTAAATTTCTTTTTAAGTTGCTGATAAGAAAAGGCATTTTATTTTTTATTTATAAGGTCGTTGTATAAACCTTAAACAGCGGAGAGTTTATTCTTCTCTGCATTTTTAGAATGATAACGTACCAACACCTGCCAAAATATTGCCCGTATCTATAGTATATATAGTATATTGTTTAATATATATATATTATAAATTTATATCGAAAATATATATCAATAGTAAACAAAATATATTTTATGGAATATATTGCTTTACGTGTCGTAAGGGAGAAGTCAGATATATATTAAACTGAACAGTTTAAGGGTCCTCAGAACCGGTGTCAAATATGAGCATACAAAACTATTCAAAAAGAGTAATTTGTTTTCATCAGATCAAGTAATTTGGATTACAGGACTGACAATTAACTTACTCACAGAAAAGTACTCAGTTGAGAATGTATTTTTTCTCTTTTGACATTTGAAAACTGTCATTTTGACACTTTGCTCATGCTCAATTTTTTGACAACCCGTTTGGAACCCTAATTTGTCTATTTGAGCCAGTTTTTTTTTCTTTATATTAAAAATACTACTAGATATATTATATTATTTATATATTTAAATTTAATATATATCTATATAATTAATATAATAATATATATATATATTTATATATATATAATATATCTACATATAATATATATAATATATATATATATATCAGATTTTTTCTTTATAATAACGAATTTATAAGGTCTTGGCGGCGTGCTGGCGGGCCTGGCTGGCTGTCTGGCTGGCTGTCTGCTGCTTGGCTGGCAAGGAACTTAAGATACGTTTTGTTACTGACGTCATTACGGAATTGAGCGCAACTAATCCTGGTATGTTGCAAACAGAGGGCTCAGCTACTTTCATGAAGAGCACAGGCTACTTCAAAAAGTTACCAGTACTTTCATTACGTGGCGGGCGCTGTAGTGGTGACGTCAAGGATTAGAGAAGGTCGAAACCTTTGACGTTGCATGAAACTGTTCCTCTAAAATGTCCATTGAAAGTAGCTTACCAACTCTCTCATGTTACGTGGCGGTAGCCTACGTACATGAGGTCCCATGTAACATGGTGTCTCCACCTAACAGGTTTTACATCCAGTGAAAAAGTTACGCGGGAGGATTGACGGGCTGACGAGCAGCATAAAACACCCGCATAAACACACCTGAAAAACTACATAAGACACTTGTGAGACGTCATAGGCTGGAAGAATGGGGGCGTTAGGGTGAAAACATCCATGAAAGTAACATGAGCATATGGTCCAAGCTAAAATACACCACCCACGTACATGCCGATGTACACGATTTGTAGTTATCCCAGGTAAAACGCCAGACATGAAAAGTGTACTCATGAACGTTCATGAAAGAGCTGAGTGATGACGTCATACGAATAGCATAAACACCCGCATAAACACACTCAGGGAACGGCCTGATAAACACTGTTGTGATGATGTTGATATATCTGTTGATGCAAGGAGAGTTTGACAAAGGGGGTAGTGGGGGGAAAACCGATCATAATACATGACTATGCCAGCATGAAATGCACTCACTCACCCCACGTAATATGGTAAATGTACAGGTATTGGGGTAGTACCCAGGGTACTTACACAGGACCAAAAATCGCCAGACATGAAAAGTTACCCCAGGAAGAGCTACTACTACGGTAGGTCTGGAAAAGCTCAGGAAAGACTCGGTGAAAGTCCCTGGAACTCCGCTTGCAGCCAATGATCGACGTTTGTCATGGTATTAACACAGTGGCAACAGCCCCAAATTGTTTGAATATTAAGCGTAAATTGTATTTGCTAAAATATGTATTATTTTTTATTGTTAGTGCTTTAGTCCTTTTTCACTCTTTTTAATTTTTTTTTTGTATTAGTCTTCCATTTGTATGTGTGGAAGTATGTTAAACGTGTATGTTTTTTTTATTCTGATGTAGGGTTACACTGGACGACATAAATTTTGTTAAATGGATATCATGAACTGTTTCTTATGTATTTCGGTACGCTGAAAACGAATATAACCTAAAAATTTGCACGGCTTTAGTTTTTTTTGTAATTTACATAATTTTATAAACTAACCAAAAACTCACAGAGTGTTAAAATGTCTTGATTGTTACTATTTTTTTTCTATTTTATGAAAAAAGGTGATCGCCAGCAATATAAATCGTATAATAAGTAGGAATCAAAAAATAGATAAAATAAACGCTAAACATAATAAAACATGTTTAGCGAACTCGATAAAAATAAACCTCGGTTCGACGTTTTTCATGAGTCATTTGCCTTCAGTTTGTATCTGGGCGTTGAATGCAGCTTTTGAATGATTCCTATATAATATATTGTTTGATTATTATATACATCTATATCTATACTATATATAATATATTAGTTATTATATATATATATTATATAAATAGTATATATATATATATAATATATATATATATATATATAAGTAATACGTTCAAAATTGCTTAATTCACTTTACCAGAGCAGATACCTTAATTAAAAAGCCACGAAATTTTTAAAAAAATTATCCAAACAAATAATTTTTAACATTTGTGGAGGTAACCGTGAACCGCAATGAGAAATGATACTCCCTTAATTAAAAAACAAAGCGAATAACTGTATTTTGAAATTAAGCTTGGTCGGTGATAAGATAAATCTTGGGCACTCATATTGCTGTGCGCTTGTGGTGAACATTACTTATTGTTGTCTTAAACGGACAGTTTTCCAGACATATGCCATTGGTATGGAGGGAACCAAAGGATAACCAAAGGATCACCGCAATGACTGTATTTTGCATTACAAAATTGCTGGAGAAAACAATCAAGACCAAGAAGACCATTAAATATCCAAACCTACTTTCGGCTTAATTAGGCCTGTCCTCACAGCTAAGAGCTCCTATCCCGCACGCCACCTGAAAAGTTTGAATTCCTGTCAGAAAACTCCGACAGTAGTAGGGAGGGGATCGTCCAGAAAATGACAACTTTGAAGACTTTGATTATGAGAATGTCATCAAACTTCATAGAATTAATCAGCATGAACTCAATGATCTAGTTCGTGATCTATCATTGTCAAAGAAACAGAACAGATAAACTAAGAAATCTGGATTAAAGGGTTGGAATCTTCTTGAGAAGGGGAACTACCAATTCCTTTATCGGGCGACGGAAGGAAGGAATTCCGACGGCTTTTTTCTCGGTAGGATGCCAATTTATGTATTGTACGATGTATTCGATTAATGAGAGATTAGGAGACTGTCATGATCCATAAGCAGATAAGCAATCACATCCCATCCAAGTCTCCAAATCCTTCCTCATGCCCTTATACTACATCCAAACTATGCCAAAAACAGAAATTGGTGACAATACACTTCCTGCTTACGCCAGTTCCCACCTCAAACCATTTCTTCTTATCGTCAAACAGTTCTCACATGTGCATTTGTCATTTTAGACAACTCTCCAAAAGCCTTTCTGTTAGTACCACCCCCCCAGTAATTCTCTCTCTAAAAGCCTCAAACAATTTTTGTCCTAGGCCACCGAATTCGAATGCCTTTTCTCAGGTCTATAATCCAATGTAAGCCTTTTGTTGTATTCCATGTCTTTTTCGTTATCATTTCTCAGGCGAACATCAAGTCTGTGTGGTTCATTGTCGCCCTGTACCCATACTGCTTCCTCCCCAAGTTCTGGGTTCCACATTGTCCTCACTTTTCTTTTCAAGTTTCTTTGTTAACTTTTGGCCAGATGGTCGAATAACGAAATACCTCTGTAATTATTGCATCACCCACGTCTCCCTTTCCTCTATATATTGTTTAATGATGGTTTTTTCCCAATCCCTCTGGAACCTCACTTTCCTTCCAACACTTAGTCTCCTTCAAACACTGCTTCTTTCACACCCTCCCCCCTCTTTTATTATTCTATGGGCAATCCATCTTCCCCCGGGGCCCTTCCATTATTCATTTTACTTAAGGCCTTCCTCAGCCCTCTTCGTAATTACCCTGCTTCCTCCCCTCTTCAATTCTTCCTCCCTCCTCCTCCGACCTTGACCCTCCTCACCCAGTAAGCTCTCCAATATATATATTGGTATATATATATTATATATATAATATATAATTATAATATATATATATATATATATATATATAATATAATATAACTATATATTATATATATAATAATTTAATATATATAATAAAATACATATTATATAATATATAATATATATATTTATATATATAATATATACCTATTATATTATATAATATATACCTTAGTCAGAATATTCTACTCAAATAGCGGATTATATTTCTATTGATATCGACTTATACACTATACCATATGAAACGGTAGATACATTATCTGATATATAGTATATTGGTGCCACTGAACGAGTTTGTTCGTAATTTTTTCGCTTAGTAGGTTCTTTATGAGTAATTTGGTTCTGTGACTATATATATTATATATTAATATATATTATAAATATATATTAATATGCGATATATATATATATATATATATATATATATATAGTAAATTATATATATATTATATATATTAGATATATATATATATATATATATATATAATAAATATATAATAATATATATATATAATTATTATATATATAATATATATATATAATTAATAATATAGTATATAAAACTTCCGAGAAGTTTTTGGGCTTTGAGCCAAAATCTTTTTTAATATATGCTTTAATTATCCAACTTTTTTCATGTTTTTTCGTGTTTTATTGAAGGAATATATTTTTCTTATTTTTATATAAAACATTACAAGAAATTTCCAAGATACCTTTTACTCATGCTGGATATATTTTAACCACAAAAAATTTATTAAAGTATATAAATATTTTTTAAGTTCTTATATAAAATCGAAAAAAATAAAAAAAATATATTTTTTTTTTATATTTTGTGTTAACAAAATTTTAAATGTGGAAATGAATAGGAAAGTTGAATTTATTTTTATCTTATCCTAGATTAGATATATATATATATATATATATATAGATATATATATATAATATATATAAAATTATTATATAAATACAATTTAATATATGAAACTCATATCTGAATATCGAAATATATAAAGATATTTCTTTATATATTAATATATATATTATCAGCACAATTTTTCTCTATGTTGAAAGCACAAAAAAAAAAAAAAAAAAAAAAAAAAAAAATAGTCCTATTATTTTTATTCACTCCTTCTTGTATATTGAAAAAAGTAACCTTTACAGATAAATGACGGAAAGCAAACTCCCCAATTTCGGACAGGAAATTTAATTCCGTTTTGAAAGAATGATTTTGGTTAATTATAGTAGGAAGTTTTAAAAAGTGTTTTTCCTCTTTATGAACTCAATGCGAAAAATTTTAAGTTTACTTAAGAGCGTTCAAAACAGAATAATACGACCATTTCCTTACGCATTCAGAAATGCTGTAAATATAACTAATGTCATAAATCTTCCAAATTTCGGACAGCTATATTATTTTAAAAAATTTCTAAAACATTTAAACCTATAAATTTCATGAATTATTTTATTACATAATGTAAAGAATTAAATTATTTTTATATATTAAATATTAATATAGTAAAATATTCCATCTTTGGTTTGAAACAAGGAAATTGATTGGTTAATTGAAACCAAAACGTACGTTGCAATATTATAATATATTATATGATAATAATATTTATAATATATATATATATATATATAATATATATATATATATATAAATATATAAAAACCAATGATAAAATATATCTAGAGAATATATGTTTACTAGTATTTGTTTATGTTGTTATATATATATATATATATAATATATTATTATAGTATAATATTATATTATATATAATATATATATATATATATATAATATATTTATTATATTATATATATATAATATTTATATTATATATAAAAGCGGCGAGTGGATGTAATATATATATATATATATATATATATATATATATAATATAAATATATATATATATAATAATATATATATATATATAATAATTATGTATGATAGTTTGCGCAAATATTTGTTTTAGTGGTGTTGTATATATAATTAAATATATATATATAATATATATAATATAATATAGTAATATATATTATATATATATATATATAAATAATATAATATATGTTAATATATATATATATATATATGGTGTTAGGTATGTGTAGTTGTGATGTAGTTATATATATTGATATATATAAATATTATATCATATATATATATATATATAGTATATATACTATATCAAGTTGTAAGGGCCAAGAAATTCAAATGTAATTGGTCCGGATCCGAAAGGAGCGGGAAACCATATTATAAGACTAGTTGTTGAACATTCAAAAGCGTAAGGGCATGTGTTAGTGGGTGGCTAGGCGTCTTTATATTAGGAACGATTTCTATGATTAACAGATATAATTAGATAATTTATATGCTAAATATGGCCCCATTAATGGGCACTTAGTGTGATTAGTTGTCTCATTGCATCTGATCATGGATTTAGAGAGAGATTACGAATTAAGGTGGGATACAGTGAGGCGTTCTAGATGTGACAATATATGCACATCATTACGGGTACAGAATCACATAAAAACAAAGATTGAATCTCTATTATTAAGGGTGGCCTGATAAGCTCGCTCAATACTCTTTTGTGAATCCCTGTAACAAAATTTTTTTTAATTTACCTTGCAATAAAACTTCTAATTTAGGAGTTTCAGATATTTGAAAAAATAAACTGGTGGATCAAATTCGTATCAAGGAAAAAAAAAAAGGTAAATACATGACCTCATGTTAGCACAGTTAACCTACCAGGTGGAGAGGCTAAAGCTGGCAGGTGATATGAGAATTAACTGTTGAGCGGTTTCAAAGTTTATAATCCTACTATTGATCCACACTCCTGACAGTGCTTTGTGGACTTAAAATATAAACCATTTGAAACGCAAGATTCATATGGCCAAATTCAGCTATCTTGTATAAACGTTAGAGGTGGTTTTTAATCAAAAGGGGCTCGATGGGAATATTCGTAACTCGCTAAAGACCGAAAACATTGCCTATACTAATAGTCGAGATGGTACACTCTAATAGCGGTACCAAAAAAGGGATAAGCCTCTTAGGTTACAATAAAAGCGACCTCAGAAAAGAGATAAACAATAATTAAAAAAGAAGATGAGACCAAACTCAGGGGGAAGCTACGTACCCGACGCGTTGTACTCTGTAGAAGGCTGTGGCAAACAAGAATTTCTAAAACAGCTACGCAGCCAAGCGATCGCCGTCAAGCCCAAACACGCATAATAACCCTTTTTTGTTTAAGGGGCCTCTTAAAAGTTGACGCCAATTAAAACAAAAAGCCTTTTTTCTTTGTTGGACCAAGGAAAAGAATGTCCAGACCGGTGACAAAAAAGCTCCGCTCTTGTCTCTCCGAAATAGACCAAGGGCCAAACCTCTCTGACCCCAAATAAGAAACTACCCCACAAACAGGAGTGGAAAGGGTGCTGCGAAAATAAGAAATAATCAAACTAACCCTCTACACTACTATCCCCCCATGTAAGTCAAGAAACCGTCTCCCGCCTAACGGCTCAGAACACCGAACAACTTGGAGTCACCGCTTATATCCTCAAATTTCTGCGCAAGCGCAAGCAAAAAGGCAAGGCGTCTGAGAGTGGAATTTAAGTCCCCATTGAAATCAATAGCCCATTTTAACCTTAAATAAGTCACCCAACTTCCCACCTAACAGTCTCGCCTTTAAGCCATTTTCAGCGGGGTTGGGAGGCTGCTTATCAACGCAATATTCAAAACTGAATTTACCTATTATGAATGACAACGCAATATGTCCTAAATATGCACTGAACGGGTCCAACTATATTCCAGCTTCTATTCTTTAGCAAAACCGAAAGAGCCCATATTTTCAAAAAATCTAACTTTTGCCGTATTGGCAAGAGAAAATGCACTATTCAATTACAGTGGCCCAGCAAATATAGAGAACAAAAACCTTATTACTTCAGCGCCAGTTTCGGCCAAGACGAGTGAGAGCATTCGAGAATTAAAGGGCGCGAATAAAAAATTAGGTTCCTCAAATTAGTTTTATTACTGCCTGAAGATACCTAGAAATATTTCCCAAATTTGAGATTTTTATAATATTTTGAGAACACAAACTTGTTGGTAAATTAGAAAGAACCTAAAACTTTTTGAACCAATCGAACCAAAATTTTTTAGGTAAGAATTACCAACTAACTCTTACAAATGAGAGTGAATATTAAATACACCTCCAGAAGATTAAAAAAGTCTAAACAGAAATGCGGAGAGTTGCCGACGATATATTAAAAATATTTCGATTTCGGAAGAAAAGAAGGAATTCCCAACCGCCAAGAAGAGGGCATATTATGGGCAGTATGAATCAATCTATGAACAGAGAAGATTACAGACCGCCATTTTAATCTGTTTTCGCCAAACATCTCCTAATGATTAGTAACGCGATTAAAGAGAAAACTGACACCCACTCGGAAACGCTTCAGAAGAGGGAAAATAATGGCCAACTGAATGAACGGTAAGGGCTGTTAAAGAAATCATATGGGCTGAGGACAATCGGGGTCGCTTCGGCCGTCGAAAGAGAGTAAAACAGCCCAGGGATTGTCAAAGAAACATGACGGCAGGAGGCACCAGCCCAGGCGAGTCAGCCAGATTATTGTTTGTTGTTGAAAAAAGAAACGCTCCGTTGCGTGAATTAGCCGCCACCAACTGAGCAAACGTTGCTTGTTATGTGTTGTTTCATCGATTGCCCATTTCTCCAACGCGCTTCCGATTAAGTTTGTTAGGGTCCAACTGACCGAAGTGCCCTACCCATGTACCACCCTTATTTTCTTTTCCTCCACGTGTACCGGGAAGGAAAATGGGCTTGCCGTTCACAGGCCAACAGCCAAAATAACAATAATTGGCGGGAGAACGCCTAGAAGAGGTCGGGGGGATATTGTGCGGCCCGAAAATCTAACTAAGCCACATATAAAAACAACGGGTTGTAAATCTAAAGTCAAGAAGGGTTTAAAATTCCACCCAAATGTGAAGTTTAGTTGTTAGACACTTTAGAAGAAATGATTTATAGAGAAGACAATCATTTAAACTGATTGAGATATTCTTCGTAAAAAATTTGGAGAAAAACCAAGAGAAATTATATACTAAAATCACAAATAATATTTAAAAAAGAGGTAATCCCAATAAATAAAAAAATAAACACAAAATTAATAATAATAATAAGAAATTATATGTAATGATAATTAGTTGAAATAATAAAATACATAATACATAATAAATAATAAAATTAAATAATAATAATTTAAAATAATTAATAATAATAACTGGAAATAATAATAAAATAATAATATAATATTAATTAATAGATAATTAATAGTAAATAGATGAATAATAATAATTAATAATTAATAATAATAATATAATAAGTAGGATTAAATATTATAAATAAGGAGAATGACAAAAGAGATGATTAAAGAAAAATATTTTGACATGGTGAAAATTAACAGTTACTGCACGGTAGAGGAGATACCAATCTACCAACTACCAAAATAAACAGTGATAGAAATTCACCGCTTGAAAATAGCAAAAATATTATGTACAAAAATTTGAAAAATAATCAAAATGTTATTATAACCAATGAGAGTGTACAGAGTGTACCTGACCATACCGAGTCAGGAAAGGTTGGTAATGTATTCAATAAAAATTTATTAAATGTTGTCAAGTCTCCACATGCAGACTATACTTTTTTAATAATATTTCTTTAAATAACTTGCCTATCATAAACGGGATAGTATCGAGTAAAGGAAATGAGGTAAATCATTCAGCGAACTCGGATAAAAGCTCGGCAAACGAGGAATGTACAAACATTCATGACAAAGTTTCCGACGAATCTGAGACGGCAGATGTTTGCTAGATCTCTAACCCAAAACTATATAAAGTTTATGATATGTTAAGTAAGAGAATATTTTTGGTCGAGGGGAGGGAGCCAGCTTAATATTATGCAAGAAGATATAATTACTGAGCAAAAACCACCTATTGGACAGGTATTAGCTGCAAACAATACTAAAATTGATATTTTCGATGTAATAAATGTAAAAATTGATATTGGTTTAAATAGAAAATATTTAGATAAATTTTATAAATGTGATTTAAATATCAATATATTGGGCCTCCCCTTTCTGAAACGTTATCAATTGGGTATTGATTTCAAGCATGACATTTTAATTGATCCATTATTTAATCATACCATCAAATTGAATAGGGATTTGAATTTTAGTTATAAGTATGTGCATGAAGCCTCTGGGAGCACTCTGTCTCCTCCTATAATTCTCACCTCTACCCCTTTACCTAATAGTTCTCTATATTTTACTGATTTAATTATGAAATACAAAGATTTATTTCTCAACCCCTATACGAGTGAAAATAACCATATGAAATTAAAACAAAGAGAGAGGTGGGGAGAGGTTTTTGCCAAGCATCAAGGAAAAACTACAGGTACCAGTACCGCTTTAATAAATATAGATGGAAATATAACTACAAATGAGGAGGAAGCAGTCATACCTGAGAAAGTATTAGAAGAATTAGCCGCCGGTTATCCTTGTAAAGCAAATATAAAAGGACCTCTCATTCTTATGAAACCCAGAAGAGTACCTCACAAATTATATGCACAAACTGAATTAGAATTGAATAATTTACTTGCAACAGGGGTGTTGAAAAGGACGAGCTCTCCTTGGGCATTTCCGGTCTCTGTTCTGGACAAAGGAAATTAATATCGGACTATAGAGAGTTAAACAAAAGAACGGAACCCGACCCCTTCGGACTACCAAATCTCCAAGATGCAATATTCATGTTACAAGGCAGAAAGTACCTAACACGTATCGACCTTACCCAAGCCTTCTGTTCGATTCCTCTCCACGTAGAAAGTGAAAAATATTTTACTATTTCCTGTAATCTGGGAAATTTTACATACTGTAACCTGCCTATGGGATTTATAAATTCACCTTTCATTTTTCAAAAATTTATTAACATCCTCCTCCAAGATCTGACAAATACACATGTATATATGGATGACGTTTTAATTCACACAAAAACAAAAGAAGAACATAAAATTATCCTTGAAAAGGTGCTGAAACGTCTCAAATATTTGTGCATCAGTTTAAACCCCGCGAAGTGCAAAATAGCTGAAAACGAAATAGATTATTTGGGTTATACAATCAACTCTGAAGGAGTGAAGCAAAACTTGGAGAAGGTAAAAGATATTATTGATTCTGAAAAGCCAAAAACCATTAAAGATCTAAGAGTGTTCCTGGGAAAAATATCATTTTATCGCAATAGTCTAGCGTGCCTTTCCGATGTGATAGCTCCACTTACGAATTTCTTGAGAAGAAAACCATATTCAAGACGAAGAATAGAGTGGACCGCCGCTGCAGAAAAGGCCATTTCAGACGCAAAACAAGCTATAAAACATGAAATCATCTTAAAATATCCCGCCACGTCAGGTCCAATTAAAATATTCATCCACGCCACAACAGTAGCCACAGCGGCAGTTATAATGACAGATGGAGAAGCAGAAGCCCCAATCGCTTTCTTTAGTGGTATATTATCGGCTACGGAACAGAAATATGATTATGTAAATAAATTATTAGTTTGTCTGAATAAGTTATTGAAAAAATATGGATACCTTCTGGTAGGGAGACAGATCACAGTTCATGCACAATCACGTGTACTAATTACTAAATATAATCGTATAAATAATTCCTGTAACCAAAACATGAGGGGTACGACAATTGAACTTATTAAGTACTTATCAAGTAGCCTGGAAGCTTATCACCCGAAAAATTAACCCCTCAGCTGCTTATTTATTACAAAACAACATTTGCAATGAAGATCAACTGCAAGTAAATGAGATAAATGACGAAAGCAAAAAGGAGGAGGAGCCAAAAATCCTCCCGACCAATAACCACTTTGTTACCATAAAAACGCGAACTACGATTAGTTCCTCAGATGGCTAACTGACCAATCAGAGACCAGAAGACAGCCGAGAAAAAGTAACAGATTTAAATGCCAAAGGAATGTTTACTACGAACTTTTACCATAGCGTAGCATCCGCCAAGACCATAAACCGTGAGAAAGGAATCGATGAAAGCCCTTTAAATAACCACAAGCAGCCCTTCTCAAATACTTCGCATTCCACACTACGAAAGGGTTCAGATAATGATAGAAAAGAATTATAAATTGAAGAGCGTTTAGCAAAAGAGACCGAATTATTGGAAAGATAGAATCCACCACTCAACGGTCAGAGTGCTGAGCATAAAATAGACGAAAAATGGCTTGAAATGAAGACCATTAATTTAGTTACAAGCTGCAGTAAAACACATAGTGATATATTAAAAAAAATCAAAATAAAATAGATTATAAGAACATTAGTGAAAAACAACAGACTGATACTTACATACAAGCACTACTGACGGATAATGATAAAAGCTCCCTCGCTATTAAAAAGCAGAAGTTTTGGTACAATAAGAACGAAATAGAATTGTATGTTGATATATCATTAAATTATTCGAGAGTAATACTACCAGAAGAGTTTATCGATGAAATAATCCAAATCACCCACCTCCAGGGACATCTCAGAATTAATCGCTGTGTCACCGCAGTAAAAGCGGACTTTGTTTTCCCAGTATACATGAAAGAGTTAAGAATATTGTGAGAACCTGCCATCAGTGTCAAGTAAGCAAGGTCGGTAGAAAAATAAATCCTGTTTATGGAAAGTACCGAGAGGGGAGTTATAAATTTCAGGCAATGAACGCGGACATAGTAAAGTTACCCCCCCCCCTGCAATGGCTATAAGTATCTTTTTACTATCATCGACAGGTATTCCCACTACGTCTGGGCTTTCCCAATCAAAGATATAACAAAGAAACAATAGTGAAAGTGCTAATTCACGAGATCTTTCCTCATACGGGCGTACCAGACAGCTTAGTCACCGACCGCTGAGCGAACTGGTTATCACACCTATTTGAGAGTGTGTGCCGGCTAATTGGCACCTCTCATGTCACTACCGCAAGCTATTCGGCTTGGAGTAATGGGAAGGTCGAAATATTTCATAAGACCCTCCAAAGTTGCATAAGAACTATGTTACTGGAGCAGGAGATGAAAAACCAACTATGGTTAGACATCTTGCCGTTCTGCTTCTTCGCTATCAGACAGACACCTATCTTCGAAAGTGGCATTAGTCCCAGTAAGCCCTTATATGGACAAAATATAAACATACATGGAGGTTTATTGAATACCGAAGTGCCAGATAAGCCAATGACTTATGATAATTACATAGAAAACTTGCCGGTCTGATGGCAAAACCACTTTCAGAAAGAAAAAATTTAAGGAATAGAAATATATTTTTACAAAACAACTTAAAAGATGCAAAATATATGTTAGTAAAGAATCAACAGTATAACACTGGCAAACTTCAACCTAAATACCGCGGACCCTACCGTGTGATAAAGATAAAAAATAACAACCCCCATTTGATAGAAGGTGATAAAGTTATGGTAGAAAACCTAAGAAATGTGAAAATCTATTATCATCTAGTTAAACCTCCAAATGAAAGAACTGAAAATAATAAATAAATAAAAAAAATAACAAAAGAGAGAGAAAGTGGGATGAGAAAAATTTGATGAATGTCTCTTGAAGGAAAGGTTAGAGACGGTCATATATATGGTAATTAATACGAGAACAAATGAAATTTTGTTAAGGTGTATTATTGAATCATATATTGTAGTTCTTAACCCTCTTACAAGTAGTCATTTCACCCTGTCCTTACTTCTCTTTCCTTTAAATTTTTTTGTAAAATTTAGAAGAGAGGTCGAGAAGGTATAACTGAAGGATAAGCAGATGCTTCACACCTGCTTATAGCCAGCCATCCCTTCAGGCACTCAAGGTCACCATTAAAGAGGTATTAAAGGTAATTAGGTACAATTCTGTACCACATCAGCATGTATGTCATAGAGTGTGTGCATCTATGTACGAGGCTGACATCCATACCTCAAATGTGTACACAAATAACAGCAATGGTGGACCTATTGGAAATCAACTGTTCTTACTAAGAGAGTCATATAGCATTGAAAGAATAGCTATGGCACCTTCTCCTTCAAATGGGAAGGGCCAAAGAATTCAAATGTAATTGGTCCGGATCCGAAAGGAGCGGGAGACCAAACTGAAATCAGAACTACCTGTTGAACATTCAAAGCGTAAGGATGTGTTAGTGGTGCTAGGGTCTTATATTAGACACGGCTATGATTAACGAGATATATTAGTTTAATTATATGCTTAAATATTGCCCATTAATGCACTAAAAACTAATATCCTTCATACCATTGTTGACTATTAAATTGCATATTTCCAAATTGTTAAATAAAGGATAAATAATAAGTGATCAGGCTCGATCCATCTCACACACATATATATATGTGTATTTTAATTTAATTTAGTGGGCCTGGAGGTAGCTCGCTCATATATTATATATAATTATATATAATATATATTATATTATATATATATAAATATAATATAAATATAATATTATATATATACATACTATATATTATTAATAATATATATATATAATTATATTATATAATAATATATATATATATATATAGGGCATCTTCACGTCAATGTGGGTGTTCAATTTGCCCTTGAACGGATAACGGGGTGCGTATGGGAAGACCCCATCTATTCAAGAAAAGCCTGCGTCTTTCAGTCCAAAAGTGTTATGTGAGGCGTCATTAAGGGTTGTTTAAAATTCTGGACATATATAAGTATATATATATATATAATAATATATATGTATAATATATATAATATATAATTATATATAATATAATTATCATGAATTATATATATATAATATGTATAATATATACTATTATATATATATATCATATATATTGCTCTTAATTTATTTTATTTTGGTTGGTGTTTTTTGTTTTAGAAAAAAAACGTTTAAAACAAATAACAACTGGCATGAAAAAACGTATCTCTCAGGGTAGGCAGGCTTAATTTATATATATATATAGTTATAGTTATATATATAGTTATAATATTATTATTATAGTATAACATATATATAATATATATATAATATATATATATTATATATAGTACTGGGGTATATAGTATATCATATATATAGTATATATATATATAGTAATTATCATTATATATATATATATATATATTATATATTATATATATATATATATATGAATTAGTATATAGCGATATATATATATATATATAGGATACGTATATATATATAGTTCTTCTAATATATATATATATACTACTGATAATATTATATACAGGTTATATATATATATTGATCATAGATTGACTTATGTGACATGGTACTCATATATATATATATATATGATGCAGTATATATATATTATTAATATATTATATATATAATTTTTTTTTTTAACAATAATTTGACACCTTACGGGCATGGCCGTATTCAAGGAGGGGAACTTTCTAGGAATTCTAGATCTGATAAGTCATTATGACCCACTTCTTCCCACTCATAATATGGCTCTAATTTTTGTGAGCCACTGCTGTATTTTATCTGCCTCTACAGTTAATTCTATAATATATATTAGCTATATAATATACAATATATATATAAGTATAGTTATATATTATTACTACTAATATATATATATATATATAATATTATATATAAGTTATATATATATAATAATATATATATATATATATTATATACTATAATATAGTATATATATATAAGATTTATATATATATATAGTAATTATATATATGCGCGTAGGCAGGATTTCATTTATTGGGGGGAAAGGTCAATGATTAATATAGATTATATATATATATATTATATATTACTATAATTATATATATATATAATAGATTATTTATATATATATATATTCTATATATTATAAAATATAATATATACTACATATACATGAGTTAATATTATATATTTGTTTGATTATTTTAAAAAATTTTTTTTTATAATAATATAATATATATATACTATATATATACTATATATTATATATATATATATACTATATATATAATGTTGTGCTGTACGCAGGATTTGAATTAGGGGCTAGCAAAGATTGAGGAATTTATGTTCTTTGGCTCGCACCGATCAATAGACGGTGTGGGTTGGTTAAACTCCAGATTTTTCCTTTTCAAAGGCTAATAAAAAATATAACAATAAAAAAGTTGTTTCAGTTATAAAATAAATAAAATAACAAGTCTACAACAGTTGTAATTAAACAAATTTATGTTACGAGGTGAGTAACAAAAAATACCTATTTGAGAAGCGTAAAGTAATATTTATGGGAGTTGGCGAGTACTGCCCCCTGAGTGGTAACTAATATTAAATCTAAACTATCATTAGACGCCTTGGATTGTCAGCGAATTTCGCTATTACATTTGTTTCCAATTTCATTTTTTCACTTAATAATATTCTATGAATACTTATCCTACATAGTCCATTAAGCCTGTCTTCGTTCATTGCGTTTCTTAGCCAAGTCGTCACTCGTTGCAGAGTGCTCAAAGACCTTTCAATGATACTTGTTGAACATGGTAGTACAAGTGCAATTAATAGACAGGTTTTTGATTTGAGGAAAAAAAGAGGTCTGCTTCTTTAATGACTTCAGTAAGTTTCAAGTCTTTCAACTTTTGTTTTTTCCATTATTTTTATCCCCAGGGGTTTTTTTATCCAGTCACAAGGTATACCATAAGTCAGTTTTGGTATGAATTTTTTTGATATCAAGATCATAAAACTATGAAAAGCGTTTTAATTTCTCACTCAAACTGCCTGCGGGAGCACCTAACACAAGAAAATGAAAAAGATGAAATGCTGGCACGTTGTTTTCTGAAAATCTAGTCCCTAAAAAGGATGAAAGTGAGTCAAGAAAGGCAGAAGTTTTGGCAGGATGATTTGCTTTATGTTGTTGGGATTATACTTTTCTAGGTAGTGCAAGTTCTAACTAAGAACTCAGCAGTAATAACATGGCGGATAAGAGCAGTCAGCAAAGCTATCTTAACAGCAGTTGCTAGTGGTTATTTTGACAACGTTTAACAAAGAACTCTGTTGGGACATGATCAGAGCACTTGCATAAAGTCAATTATTTTTTGGTTTGAAATAATGTTAGTCACTGGTTCAACTAAAGCCAAAATATTTGGCTATTACGGAAGAGTAATAATGAAGTCTAGCCGCGTTCTTGTGCCGAACATGTATAAGTAGAAAAGCTGTTTTTCTGTTTCATTGTTACCTTTCTTTGACAATTCTAAAGCTAAAAATCATTTCTTTACCATATTTTATCGGAAAAAATAGCAATCTATGATCACTTTTTTGAGCTCCCAACGGCTGTTTCACGAAAGTCTTTGGCCAAGTTCACGGGGAGTATTTTCTTCTTAGGGGGAATCTCGGAAAAAAGTTTGTTTCTTATTGTGGCATAAGTATTTCTAATCCCCGGAAACTCGTTAAGGTCATTAATGACCAAATTAAACTGATGCTTACACAGTGAAAATATAAGTCCTTTTTATATTTTTCCCGCAGTTTCTTCTTTAACTCCATGTTCTTTCCCAACCATCATTGCGCAAGCCAGCCGTATGTACCCTCTTGGACTACCAACGCATTATACATGGATCCAAACCTTCTTTTTCTAAAAAACAAATCAATCGTTTGGCAATCCGGTGCTTTACGCATTCATTCCTTCAGAGAACTTGAAACCCCATATAATTGCTTCCTCGAAACAAGTCATTTTTTTAAGATCGAAAAACCTTAATCCTAAGATAATTAATTGATTCGTACGCCTGACAAATCCGCAGTTTCATTTGCCAATATGGAGTAGATACATTCAAATTTATTTTCGCATCCGCGATCAATCAGTACTTTTTTTAATGATAATTCCATCCAACCAAATTGATAAAGTTCAATAAAATGTTGAATCCATCGGACGTGACTTCCAGGACTAGCATTCGTTCTGTTCCGTTGAAATGTTCTTTTCTAAGGTCCACCGATCCACCACTTTCTAGGTGGAAGTGTTAATCAGTGTCTTCAAAAAATTCCCTCATGACAGGCCTATATCTACCTAAAGGTAAGTTATGGGTTCTTCAGAAAATTATCCGGTCCATCAAAATTCTGTAATATTTCTTCCAATGCGGCAATGGACCAGCTCTGCTTGTTGTTATTTGCTGGCTCAACTATTTCAAACGGTCACCCTTCCAGTGATTGATTTAGCAGCTCGGCAGCCGCCAAATTTTACGACATACTGACGAGGTGTTCTAGCGGAGAAGAATACTGTCGTTAGTTAATACCGAGAGCTTCATTATCTATTCGAGATGTAACTTTTTTCAATTTTTCTTACTTAATAATTCCTTAAAAACGTTGTCTGCCAACCCCTATAAAAGGGTCATTTCTTTACAACTCATTTCGCCCAAGATTTAGGGGAACTGCTCCCACGCCCCCCCTGTATATCAAACTTATAATCTTTTAATTTCCCATCCGGATAACGCAATATGCACTTTTATCATATATCTGCATTGTTATAGTAGTATATATATATTATATATATAATATATATACATATATATAATTTTATTAGTGTGTCAGTTGTTTCATTCGCAGGGCAAATCGCGGATGCGAATGCGGATTGCGGAGGTGGTTTGATTTTTAACACCGCGATGCGGATGCGGAGGATGTTGATAATTAGTATATTATATATATTATATTATATCAGTTATAATATTATAATATGGTATATAACAGATATTATTATATACCCTATATATATATATAATATTATACTATTATATTAGTTTCATACATAGACATATATATATATGGATATAGTTTATATATATATTTTGTATATTATAAATGCTATTATAGTATATATATATATATATATATAATATATATAGTATTAGTAATATAATTATATATATATACATATATATATATATATATATATATATATGTATATCACTATATATATATTATACTGTAGTGTATTATATAATCATAGTAGTTATATTATAATGAAAACCATTATACCCTTATTATATATATATAGATATCATTATATATATTGCATACTAGGATTGGTTAAGTAAGTATATATATTCAGTATATATATATATATAAATATATATATATTTTATATATATATATATATATTATAATATTAGTATATGATCATATATATAGTATATATATATATATATAATATATAGTAGAAACATTTATTTAAAGCGCAATAGTATAAAATAATATATACTATTTATATATAGAACCTCTAAATTGGTTACAAAGTAAAAAGATTTATAAATATATATATATATATTAAGAATTTACAATGCGCGTGAGATAGAAATAGAGACTAGGATCCTTTGAATTTTCAGTTTCACAATTTTTGCTTTTAGAAGAGATGAAATTTATTTAGGTAAGTATCTAAAAGAGGTATTTGTGTGCCACTATTCTAAGCTTTCGACAACTAATATTAAATCCTCTAGGTACCTATCCTGGCTCAAACTTAAGCCAATTGTTAAATGAAACCATCATAAACCCCAAAA
>JABUQX010059967.1:7500-33918 GCA_015478945.1 Trachelipus rathkii | reverse complement strand
ACAGTGTGTAGGGAATTAAATGACATAATAATCCAAAAAAAAATTATGGGATTAGATATTTATTAATCAAACAAAGTCTTTTCATATAAAACAATATTAACATAGCAGCATAAAAAGTGTTAATTAATGGGTTGTACCCCTTCTGACCCTTCCAACTTCCTCCAACGATTGAAGTTGGTCTCCTGGGCGGTCCGGTGTTGACAAAAGCGTTTGCACAGCTCCCTGAGTGTGAACGAGAGCTTGTTTCACGGGTTCGACACGCCTACCCAACAAATCCCAACAATTCCTAATTTCAATATTTATAAGCTGATTAAATGATGGCCAGGACGTCTGTGACCTACCTGTTTGTAGGTACCGTTGGACGACTTGTGCAGTGTGCTGTATGGCGTTGTCATGGAGTAGAGTAACAAAAATGAACGCCAATAAAGGAACACGCGAAAGGCACTATATACTCTTGGGGGATGTCTTCTGCACACCCTTCAGCCGTTAGCGTTCCTCTGCTTCACGACTATGCATACCGTGCAGAGCACCACCAAACCAAATACCTGCACCCACACCATCACAGAGTCACTTCAATAAGGATCTTGGGAATATTGCACAGCAGAAAAGTTGCTTCACATGCACGTTCTCCAGAATTCGCCGGACGTCCATTGGGTGCCATGAAAAGTTGCGGAACCTTGACTCCTCTGTGTAGTGTCCAATCTCATACGGCTACGTGTTGAAAATTGAAATTCGCAACCCGATCTCCCTGTGGGAACGAGGGCCGATGGCAGACCTGTTGTAATACCTACTCCATGTTCATTCTTGTCGTCTTCCTCTTACGCTCTACATGGCCTACGTGTCATTGGACCTTCGGGCCAAGCCCTATCATCAAACTTCATTCGCTCTACATGTTTTCAGCACTACTTAGATCAACGGTTTCACCGACTTGCATCTTAGGTGTGGGCCGCTGATCGTTAGATCGGTATGTCTTTGCTTCGCACTCTATCTTGTAGTACTCGTCTCTGCTCATGCTTATCTCGCACTCTCTCATATCCAGCCTGTCTACGTACTTGTCCAGTGCGTGTCTTTCATCATAACATCGCTTCGGGGCTCTCGCTCGCGCCCGCGCACTCCTGCGCTGGCTCGCTCGCTCCTCAGCCGCAAGAGTGTTACTGCTGTGTCATCTCGCGTCACAGAAATATACATCTAGGGCTACTGTGAGCAGTGTGGCGTGACTTGGTAGTGTGGTCCGCGCGTGGGTGTCTTTATGCAATTCGGAACTTGTGTCCTGCTCTCGCGCTATGTGGTGTGATGTCTCGCGTAGTGGTGGATACGCGGTGCTCCAATGGGTGGTGTTCTCTTCCTCGACCCTACGACTGTGGTAGACAAGATACTCTCTAATATCTCGCTCAGAGTAGACGTGTCGTGGTGTGTGATTAGTCGTTAGTTGGTTGGTGAAAACAAATATTACAAAAAATATACCCTCATTTCCTATCAAAATAAACTGGTATCTTCTGCACCCTATCTAAGTTCTGCAAAAATGCAATTTTTCCTTCGCGCAAGAAATTTTCGTATAAACAGATATTAAGGAAAATCTTCGCGCTCATGTAGCTGTGTTATTATATGCTAATTTTCATGCTCTCTCGCTACACATGACTTGTAGTTAACATTTGCACTCAAGGACAGGTATATAGGTATCGCGCAATTACCAGTAAGGATTATAGACGCAGTATGACCCAAAGTAAACCAGAAAAAACCTAGCATCCTAACATATATTCCAGCGAAAATGCGAACACAGAGTGCTATTCACATAAATGAGACTCTCTCTCAGATAGTAAATATTTTACGCGGTTGTATGAATGCAGTTCATAGGTAAATTTGTTCGCGAATACGTAACTAAAGGTATACTACACTCTCTAATCTATATATTATAATTCAATCATAAATTATTAAAATAGTATCATAATGATTACAGGAAATATCAATTCACATACGATATATAACTCCAATATACGCGGGTCAATAATTAAATCATGTAGCATACTCCTTTTGCATTTCATATAATTAAGTTAAACTTAAAC
The DNA here is from genome assembly GCA_015478945.1 of Trachelipus rathkii. NCBI lineage: Eukaryota > Metazoa > Arthropoda > Malacostraca > Isopoda > Trachelipodidae > Trachelipus > Trachelipus rathkii. Next base: position 31,855 of record JABUQX010059967.1, on the reverse strand, counting down.
TACTAAATGATAAGCAATTACAGTGATGTTAAGATAAGTATAAGTATTTTATTATATATATATACTCATAATATATATATATATTTAATTTTGATATCAATATAAATATTATTTACTAAATAACTAAACTCGACCTATAATGATAAGAATATAGTACCAGTACCTCAACTATGAAATCAACACTCATATTGATAAACTGTATAGATAAGGGATCATAGATATAATGAAAATCCATGATTCCCTTAAGCCTGAAAGATATATATATAATATAGGTCTATCGTTCGATATGTTCTAGGGTACGAACAATTAGTGCTTCACTTTTTAAAATTATTATTGCTCATTATAAAATAAAAAGGTTGGCTCTCTTTAACTATGTTTATTATTTGTTAGTACATATTATAGTAAAAAAAATTGATATAATGTCAGTAAAGCATTAATATCTATAAAAAAAGAATCATAAGTATTCTCACTCAACAATTTCCATCTACTGTCTTGATGAAGGTAACTTCTTATAATATTAATTTATTAATATTATTTAATATATATAATATTATATATATAATAATATATATAATATTTATTGTATTAATATAATAATTATTTATATATAATTATATTAATATTATATATTAATATATATTATATATATATATATATATATATATATATGTATATAGTATTATATATGATATATATATATATATATATATTAAATATAATATTAATTATATATGAAGTATATATATTAATATATAATATAATTAATAATATATATATATATTATTATAATTAATATTAATTAATATATTAATACAGCTATATATTCTTCTAATTACGTTAATAATTATATTTTACTAAAAATTATTTAACATAAAAATATATTTATATTATAATATTGAATTAATTAAAATAAAATTTATTCCTTTTATATTTATAATTTAAATTATTAATTAATTTTGATATTTGTATTTATAAATTTGAGCAATTTTGACACCGGCTTACATATTATATTAGGACAATGATTCACATTTCTCTGTGGTTAGTTTGAGACTTACCATTTTCTTACTAATAATTTATTATAAGCTAAACTCCTATATAGGCCCCTAGTCTAAAATTATTAGTGATGCAAGTCCCTATGGCCCCTATCGACCTCCCCAACAGGGCTACTAAGAGGCTCGCAGCGCATAAAAGAAAATTCACCGCCTCTCTCGTGGCTTAGTGGGCTACGCGATCAAATAGTTGGAAGACCGCTGTCTGTCCCTAGTTGACCACTTTAAGGTAATTAGTAAGATTGTCCCATCTATCAGTGAATCAAAATACTAGAAATATATTTATTTCAAAGTATTGACAGATACAACAATTTCACAGAAAAAAATTTCAAATTACGCTGAAGGAAGCTTGATGACCAGAACGTTAGTCATAAAAAAACAGAAAAGGAAAGATATTAATATACTATATATATTATACTCACTAAATTAATAATAAGTTTTCCATATAAATATTGAATAATAATTTTTATAAATATAAAATAAATGACTATATATACTAGGGAAATATATATATATAACACCCGATAATATATTTCGCCGTGTGTCGTATATCGCTTGATGTGAATGTAAATACTTATTCTAAGCGAGGAGGTCTCTGTGTCACTAAGAGAGTCTCGCATACCTGATAAAAATCGTTCTTATAAATATATATATATATATAATTATACATATATATATATATACATATATATTTATATATATATTATTATATTATATATATATATATATATAATAATATATATTTATATATATATATATATATATATACATGGAAGGACTTTCTAGTGCATTACTCAGTATAAATCCGTTTTTAATTTAATTATTAAATTAAAAAAATCATTTATTACCGTGAAAGAAGACAACAAATTACAAACCAAACAACTGAATTAATATGATAACTTGAGCGAAGTCCGAGTAACATCCTTCAATTTTATTTCAAAATTTCGAATGTATGTAGAGGAGAGGGCAAGTCAATAAGTCTATTCACCTCTAATAAGTATTTCTCAAGTAGTCTTTCAGAAGTCTTAATGTTGAAAAGATTCTTTCTACTGAAGCATTAAAACGGGGTGAAATTGTCAGTATTTGCAACAGATGTAAATATTTTTTGAATATTGTGACTGCGAACAAGAAACTTGTCATCTATTGCGGTTTTTGAGCGGACCTTTGCTTGTGATGCACATTCCATTTTACATTCCAATAAAGTCCGACATTGTGCTGCTAAACTTATTTACATACTGCATTCGCTTGAGGCTATGCGTAGCATTGTCTCCTGTGCTACAAAAATATTACACAATCGTTTGTGTATCATTCGCATTTGACATATTACTCTCGTGCTCTCTCTCTGGCAGGAATAATTATAAGTTTTGTGTTACACATTTCATAAAGTACAATTTAAAACCTTCCGTTCGCTAATGTTCCTGATATATACATAATCATTTCCACAGACAGGAATTGGGTAAAATAAGTGAAAAAATGTGACTCAGCTTATCGTATAAGAACTCACGTGTATCTAAATAGAGAGTGTTCTACGTCGCAATGATATGGGTCTGTATTTTTGCTAGACGCAAAATATTCGTTTGATTTCTTGGCGTTTACTCTCTCTCCACGTGCAATTTCTCTCGCCCATTCTATTGCAAAGAGATATTCTCAGATTCCATGATGCGACATATTACCTGTGTCTTCAAATCATCACGTGCTGTAAATTCTAACTCCGTTTGTTGTATCTTTCCTCTACCATTTGTGTATATCCTACGTGGTCTCTCGCTTTTAGTTAAAAATTAACTATGGGACTGCCTTATCTGAGATTATTGTTCACTTGCATATCGCTCGAACGAAGTTTATAAATAGAAACAACTGTAGTGGTCTTCAACTTCATCGCTTATCTTCTCATTCATTAATTTACGAGAAGCTAGTACTCTCGGAATATCCTCTAAGAATTTTTAGGTGTCTTAGAATTCACTTCTCTTCGTATGCGCTGGGGCCCCTTATTCAGGACTCACCTAAAGGGTGCCTCCTCCTCCTCTATATAGTGCCGCCAATCTTCGTCTGATGTATATATATACTTAACACAAAGAGTGCAGGTAGTGAGTTTCTAATAGTTATTTCCCCTTACAGTTGTATCTCCTGTCAAATAATACTTGTATATGCTCTTATCTATATATATATGAGCTATAGCACTTACTGCCTATTATCTATAGGTGTACTATAACCTCGTGATTTTTCTCATATATTTTCCATCTCATGTCTGATAATTATTATTAGTAATGCATTCATACTATTATGACTTTTTTAGATCGATGTCACCCCTCACTGCAACCGGAGCGCAGGCCCTAATCAAGGAGGGATTCCAGGTGCTTAATATAACTCTAAATAATATCTCAATCCTAATATTACCCTATTACCTAACTATCGTAGTCTTTATATTAATTTTCATATTTTTCTATTGTATTTTCTTATCACATATAAAAATAGGCTTAATAATGATGTATGCATGTCTAAGATCTAAATTAGCTAGTATTTAGAAGAAGATTTAAAATATTCCGCTCTAAGCATGGGGTTTCTTCCTTAATCTTTTACTTTATATACTAGTGATTTTTGATTATTCGTCTTGAAAGTAGTTACATGTTCTAGAAATGTTCGCGTTTATACTTGGTGTTGAATCGGAATACATCATTTTTACTGCAGTACTAGAGTAGATGGATAGATACTACCTTTTGTTCATCTTTTTAATTAAATGCTGCCTCCGATTGATACCTCTCTCTTGGTTCATCTGCTTTTCTGCTACTCTATCTCTACGAGAATAGATACTTTTTTTCGTTCGTGATCGATCGTATTCAGATTCACACTCTCTCTTCGAATATGTTATCTCTCAATTTTATTACTATTACTCTTATGTCACATAACCTTATTATTGCAACTGTTTTAATAGTTTTTATTTTCATCTTTCTCATTTTCTTTTTACATAACTTAGATGCTAAAAAAAAAGTTCGAGTAAAAATCAGGTGACAGGCAAAATTCGCCAAAATATTTAACAATTTCTTCTTTTCGCCTCTCCTATCCTGTCATTGACTTTCGTTCAGTCGTGACGTGGCTGCTAGTTGAGATTATGAATATTGCCTCCAAATATTTTATTGCAATGTACAAGGTGTGTTTTGCGCAGAGATATTCTTTTTTTTTATTTCTGAGGTTAGATTAGTGAGATTCCCATAAGTTTATAGAGCTATTTAATTGTAGTATGTTTTGTATAGTTTTTTATATTATTCTTTTCGCATTATCTTTCTTTGCGCCCCGAAAAAATTCAGGTTATTTCCTAAGTTTTCACAAATCAATATACAAATTTTTTATAAATTAAGAATAATATATTCTAAAATCTTTGTATTTAAGTACGTTAAAATATACTAATAGATATATTTCAGTATTATAAGTGAATAATTATATTTAATTATATATATATATATATATAGTATATCGAATATATATAATATATGTGCCAGATAATAGTAATTGATTGGCCTTAAATACCAATAATTCATCATTGATGCTTTAACTGCCGAATACCTAAATACTAATATACCATACTGATATATATATCAGCATAAATACCTAATATATACCTAATATATTTTGGAAATAACTTCTATATTAATTTTGTATATAATATTCAGTGATATAACTTCTGTTTAATGTATGAATAAAAGCGACCACCTTAATTATTTATATTTTTTAAGAAACTTAAAGAATAATATTAAATGCTCTATTATATATCATTGGAGGATAGGTAGATATAATAATCAATAATTCTATAGATAAATACTTAATTTTATTCAATTACGCATAATAATAATTTAATTTATATCCAATTTACATTACTTTTATAAATTAAATGTGAGACAAAGCTCCTTTTTTGATTAACATGAAAAATACTATACATGTTTATACACCTTAATTAAAACTTATATGAAGAAGATAGTCTGACATCGTATCCAATACTACTAATGACTAGAAACTTGTATTTCATGTTGTTAACTATAATCAAGTTCACGGAAATTTTGGACAACTAATCATAATTCGATTATATCATAGCTCTCCTACTATACAATACAACATTATTTTTTTCACCAATATCACATAAAATGATATATGAGCATTTCTTCATTTCGACACAATATAAGATTATTATTATTGGTAGTTTACGAATAAAATATTAACGTCGTGACTAAATACTAGATATCTCGCGCTAATTATTGACATAATCAAGAAAAGATACACCCAGGAAATAAGGCTCTTGTTTAGCAGGGCTATACTTATATGATTAAGTAAACCAATATCGAGATTAATTCTCATATTTAAAGATTGACTCAAGAAATTCTTCGAACCGGAGAATTTTGTATTCATACAGAAAAAAATAAAAACATTAACTTAGTCCCAATGTCATAAAAAATTCAATATATTCTGATTTATTAAATAATATATAAAAATTTTTTTTATCGTAGCTATACAAACTACCTGTACCATATTATACTTTAATTATATGTACTCAATATAGTAATTTTTATAAATCTATAATTGCTCAAGAATATTACCGTATAATAATATATATATAGTAAATATCATAGATTACTAATATATATATATAAATAGTATATATAAATATAAATATCTATTTATGTAATACTGGTATATCCCAATACTCACCCAATTTTCTATTATATTTTATTATACATTATAATATGATTATATTATATGGTACTATAGATATCAATTGATTTATCTGACTCTAATACTGTAGCCTATATCTCATTTCCACTATCTGAACCCAGACCCCGTTCCATGCGACTCTATAGTGCTCTATATTATATACGTAACATTTATTACTCATATTTATTAATATAAAAGTGCTTAATTAATATAATAAGTATAAAAGTAGATTAATTTACTATTATTAAATACTGCATTAACTATTATTAAATACTACATTAACTATTATTAAATACTGCATTAACTATTATTAAATACTGCATTAACTATTATTAAATACTACATTAACTATTGTATTTTAATTTCATTAAGAAAAGAAATGATAATTTTTTACATTTCTTACCTTTCAAATGCATCAATTTGAACAAGTTGGGAGGACCTATTGGAGCTAGTATCTCTAGTGATTACCTTCTTTTTAATTAAGCAAGTATCACAGTGTAACTAGTTTTATTCATTGAAACCAATAACTACCGCTGTGAAAATACCTGATATTAAATGCCAATACTCTTCGGAGGCGCTTTGTATTCAGTACCGCGGAACACAAGACCTCTAATCTCGCATGAACCATACATTCTTCATACTCACCATAAGTACCAATACTATCTAGTGTGCGACCATCCCTATAGTCTTTTTCTCTACGCAATAAACGGCTCCGTACATATAACACACCAATTCTCGTTGTTCGAATAAATTCTTTCAGAGGTTCTTTCTTTTTCTTTCTAGATATTATGAGCTACCTTCTTGTATGTATAGTTCATAGATTGAAATTTCTGTTTTGTTTTCAACGCGTCACTCTCGATTCATGGACGAATCATTAGTAGTATTATAGTATCCACACATATTTTAATAATATTATAGCTTATAATTTTGGTATATATTATTTAGGAATATATATATATATAATTAAATATAAAGTTATGTATATAGGTCATAAGTATGAGTTTGTTACGTACTCGTTTATTATCTCTCTACTACTTCTTAAACTTAATACTCACTTACCTAATCTTTTTCTCATGCCTATATATTTATATCATATTAATATATACTATTGTTGCTCATATACATCATTCCTTCCCTATTATTCTCGATATATTGTATATATATAATAACTAATATACTCGCTCGTGTGTGATTAAAAAAAACATTCGTTTTTTTTTGTTTTTTTTTGATTTTCCATTCATGTAGATCTTTCTTCTGGGAGAGTTTTCTGCGACTCGTATTCAGACAGTCTCATAGTTGCTCGCTGTGATTTTGTGCTGTCTGTGTGCTGTGTCGTGGAAGTGCGTGTTTTAGTAAATCTCGTGCTAGGTGTAGTTGCATATGTGTGTGATCAGAGTTGATAAAAGGCTATTAATGAAAATTATAAATAATTCTATCTTAGCTTTAATAAATTATCATACTATTTACGATTCTATAACTTTATATACCTCTAGTTTGTATCGTGAAAATAAGTGGTGAGGTTACGCTGATTACCCTCGGTGAGGTTACGCTGATGATGAATACTGGGAGGACTGTTATAAGAAGTATCCTACGATCACTCTTGCTGAGTGTTATGAATTCGATGTATTATCAAATAGTGTAAGTGATAATGATATAATATATATATAGTATTATTATAATATAAATATATTATTAATATATATATATTATATTAGTTAAATCTTATACTATTTAGCACTCTACTGGTTAAAAGAACTCTATAGAACATGTTTTCCTCTCATTTATTTTAATACTATCTATATATATATTAAATATATAATTATAATTAGGATTATATATATTGTTTAACATGCTTTCTACATTATTAGAGTATCACTTTTTATTAATTATACTTTATTATTTAGTAATATAAGTCAATAAATAAATATAAATACAAAACAAATAACCTCAATATAATACATGCACGAGTAAATGAATATAGTTAGGTTTAATAAGCTAAAAAAAATATTATATACTTATATATATATATATATATATATCATATGATAATATACTATAATATATTATATATATAGATTATATATATATAGATAGATATATATATTATATATATAATATATATTATGTATATATAATATAGATATATATATATATAGCAGTATATATATATATATATATATATATATATATATATAGATATATAATATATATTATATATATAGTATATATATATAGATATATATATATAATATATAATTAATAATCTAATCGGGCAAATTTAATGCACCACCCGTAAATATAATTTAAAACACTCATTTTGGAAATGTATAAGAGCTGAGGTATTGTTTTATTTTGTTCACACCCTAACTCGGGAGGTTTTTCACAGCGGGTTTAAATGTATATAAACCGTATTGTAACGACTGTGCATGGAATTAAATGAAAATAATAAAGGAAAAACAAAAATATAGATGTGATCGATTTTGTTAATCGGCAAGAATCTTCTACAATTACAATGTGAAATGCGCATTAAAGGTGTTTAATAATGGAATTTTCTGGGAGGGAGAGTGCATTGTAAATGTTCGAAAGCGATTTGCATTAATCGAAATTTGAATTCTCTGGAAATGGTCTCTTGCGGGATGCTGCAAAAAGCGCTTGCAAGCTCCCTTGAGTGTGACGGACCATGTGCACGGAGCTCGAACACGCCTTACCCAACAAATCCCACCAAACACGTTCAATGGATTCCCTGTCCGGGCTCCTCGCAGAAAAGGCCAGGAGTCTGATCCCTACCTACCTGTTGTAGGGTACCGTTGGACACGACCGTTGCATTGTGCTGTGTGGCGTTGACAAGCGAGTACAAAAATATTGATGCCAAGAAAGGACTGCGAAAAGGCACTATAGACTCATGAAGGATGTCATTCCGCATACTTTTTTGCCCGTTAGTGTTCCTCTGCTCGACCGATATGCAAAGCCTTGCGAGTGCCCATAGCAAATGCTGCCCACAACATCACAGAATCACCTCCAAAAGGACATCCTTGAGGGAGATATTGCAAGCAGGGAAAAAGTCTGTACTGCACGTTCTTCAAATTCAGCTGACGTCCATTGATCCATGTAGTGTGACCTCGACTCCTCTGTGGAGTGTCCAGCTTCATACGCTTCGTTGAAAAATGAAATCGCAACGCGATGCTCCCGTGATCAGGAGAGGGCCTGATGGCAGAACCTTGTAATATGTACTCCACGGTTCATTTTGTTTTATCGTTTCTTCTCACTGTACGCTGGAAAATGGGCACATGTCTGACCTCACGGAGCCTGTGTGTAGCTGTACGCTTGTTTGGAAACGATCACGAAGCATTGCCAGACGGAGGAATCTGTCATCTCTCTCGGACGTCACCCTCGGGAGACCCTGACCATGTCGTCTACGGTTGCTGCCAGTCTCCCTGAACCAACGAAGGATTTGACTGACCGTCGATTGGTTTACCCCGAGTTGTGAGCCACCTGTGCTCTGAGAATGGCCTGGCTTCCGACAGTGTGATAACTCCTATGCCACGTTCCTCTTCTCTGACGATGTATCTTCCATTGTGACAGTCTTTTGTCAAGCTTACGACTTTACCAGCACAGGGGTTTTTGTTTCCGTTATAGCGTGGTTGGTGTCTTGCCATTCTTGTTTTCCTAGGAACGTACTTTCGCAGATTTCGTAATTTGGTTTGGTTGTCTTTATTTATGTCATTTAGTTCCATACCACGGGTGTAGGTTTACATACAGTATACACTCCGAAGTTAGGTATGATCCAAACAAAACTAAATCCTAGTTTTACATTTCCAAAAATGAAAGAGTTTACATTATATTTACGGGGATGCATTAAGTATATGTCCGGATGTTTTATATATATACTATATATATATATATATATATATATATATATATATATATATATATATAATAATACTATATATATACCGTATACTTATATATATATCTATATATTAATATATATATATATATCATATAACAGGCCTATAGGGGTACAACTTAGAAATATTTTCGTCTTAGGGTACGCGATCAAAAAAAAAAGTTTGGAGACACGCTGCTTATACCACCTTGACATTCCAGTTTTCAATTTCATTGGCAAAATACTTTAAATATTTAATTTTTGATACGCATTCCCATGTTACTTTTGTGTCCGTGACTTGGCACTTTTCAGTGAGTCTTTCTAGTTTTATTAGTTTAATTAAGGTATTATTAGATTTTTTTGTTAGTTAATTCAGTTAGCCTTGAAAATTTTAATTTATGCTATTATTAAATCATCCTGATTTACAATAAGAATTGAAATTTCAACTGCAATGAAGACTTTCAAAACATATTTTTTTTTATAATAGTACGTATTAATTTTGAACTGAAAGGGAAGCAATGAAAAATATGATATAAATATAAATATTATAAATATTAAATAAATATGAAAAAATATTAAATATTTAATAAAGCTTTTCTTCAAAGTAGCTTATAGGATATCAAAAGAATAGGAAAAGTGAATTAAAGTATATATGAATTTATATACAATTTTTATATTTAAAAAAGTTTCAATTGGCTTTAAATAGTTTTTTTCAATGTTATAATAAATGTTTTGAAAATTTTGATGTCACTTATAGTAATTGATTACAAAAATGTTTTCATTTTGTATACGTATACTTTTATAAAAATATTGATTCATCTAATCATGGGGTAGAGGATTAGATAGGGGTAAGCGAATTGAAAATTATATTTATTATAATGGGGAATAGTTTTTTGTAAGATTGTATTAAAAACTAATATAGGGAAAATAACGTGAATTACATAATGGGTGGGAGGTGGGGGTCTATGAATAGTTTTTGAGAGTTATAAAAAAAATAATATATGACATTCCATTTCTACCGTGTACGTACTCTTCAAGGGAGTTTTTAGGACCTACTTGTATATTTCTAGAAATTCATCACCAATAATGTTCAAAAAATCTGATTTTTTTTTTTTTTTAGTTTTTTTCTTTTTTTGTAAATTATGCAAACAAGTTCTTAAAAGATTTGTTTGGGAAAACTTGGATTTTTGTAATTCACTTTTTACAATCGCTGAACGGAAGGAGGAGGGATAATGGCATCCGGGTTCGTCGTTTTGTCGTGTGTTGGGGGGTGGGTTTAGCGAGAGCAACGTTACTAGGACGAAAGGGGGAAGTTATAAAAAAAACATTAAAAAAAAAATGGCTAAGTGTACGCTACATAAATAATTTGCGGACCAGGCTGAACCCATTAATACCTACAAATAATTAACAGCAAAAATAATATTTTTTTAAATAATTAAATTAAACAGATTTTCACCTATCTGATTTATCCTTATACAATAAGAATACATAATAATAATAATAATACATAATAATAATAATTAATAATAATAATAATAATAATAATAATAATATAATAATAACTAAATAATAATAAATAATAATGGCTATAAGATTTTATTTTTTAGTTATTCTCAAAATTTAAAAACGACAAAGGGACAGGGTTGCCTACTACCTACTAAGGCAACCCTACGAATGTTCACGAGTCACGATCCTTGACCTCACCACGAAGAACAAAGTGCTTTCACACAAATTCCTACCATTCCCTTGCCACTCTCACTCAATCTAGAGCTCGATCTGGGTTGAAAATTATTATTATTATTATTATTATTATTATTATTATTATTATTATTATTATTATTATTATTATTATTATTATTATTATTATTATGATATATTATTTATTATTATTATTATCTATTATTATTATTTATTATTATTATTATTATCATTATCTATATATTATTATCATTATCATATCATTATCATTATCATTATCATTATCATTATCATTATCATTTTCATTTTCATTATCATTATCATTATTATTATTATTATTATTATTATTATTATTATTATTATTATTATTATTATTATTATTATTATTATTATTATTATTATTATTATTATATTATTATATTATTATTATTATTATTATTATTATTATTATTATTACTTATCAAAGATTTTCAAACTTTTTAAGCCTTTTTTTTTAAATAAGATTTAAAATTTAAGTAAATTTAAGCAGAAATGAATAAATACTAGTATATCATATATTATTTTGCTTTTTATGAAAGATTTATAATCATTTACACTGATTTATGCCCTTTTTAATTAATTTATTTTTATATAGAGTTGAGTCATGAATTCCTTTAAAAAATAAAATGATAATGAAAATCTTGTTTTATGAAACGTTTTGATATTATTATTATTATTATTATTATTATTATTATTATTATTATTATCTATCTTTTATTATTATTATTATTATATTATGCTTTACAATGCAGTCATTATTTAAATAAGAAATGTTTTGATATTATTATTATTATTATTATTATTATTATTATTATTATTATTATTATTATTATTATTATTATTATTATTATTATTATTATTATTATTATTATTATTATTATTATTATTATTATTATTATTATTATTATTATTATTATTATTATTTTTATTATTAATTTTACTTTAGCTTCCAATTCAGGAAATATTTTCTTCTAATTTCCATTTAATTTTCTAGAAAATAATTTACAAAGAAAATAAATTGATGTCAGATTTTTATATTATATATAGTGTTATGAGAGTCAGTGCAAAAGACTTCGATAAAGAGTAAAATGCCTACGCGGCATTATTAATACCCACATTAACTCTATGGCATTCAAAATCATAGTTAAACATATCCACCAAAACAGGAAAAACTTTCTTCCTCCTTCTCATACTAATGATAACACATTTCACCATATTGGTACGCAATTCAGGCCTGTCCCGAGCTAACTGTACGTAGACGTAATTGGCTTACACGACTAATAAATTAACAGATATGGCATACCAGCATCTCTTTAAACCCGGAATAAAATATATTATAACAATGAAGGCAACATTTATTCACCGAGATAACAAGAACAACTTGTACCTGATATAACTAAGTTCATGTAAAATTTTACACTCCTTATAAGCGCAAAAGCTAAAAATAGCTGAAACTTAGTTACATACGATATCACAAACTACACACTAACATCAGTTTAATGTAACGGGTTCTCGTAGATATAATATAATACTAAGAGGGTACTTTAAAAATTTCATAATTATTATCTTAACCCTTGTTTAAATTAATTCACTTTCATTTGTTAGAATCGGAAACTCAGAAGAGGTACTGAGGTTACGAATGAAACCGGGATATAAATATGCTCATAACTTTCTTTGCAAAATTATTTCTAGAATTAGTATGAGAATTAAATGGAAATCTAGAAGAAAATATTTCGTGAATTGAAAGCTAAAATTAAAATTTTACATTTAAACAAAAAGCTGATGTAGAATTTCTAACATTATTATACTATTATTATTTATTATTATTATTATATTATTATTATATTATATTATATTATATTATTATTATGTATTTTTATTATTATATTACTAAATAATAATTAATAATAATTATTATTATTATTATTATTATTATTATTATTATTATTATTATTATTATTATTATTATTATATTATTATTATTATTATTATTATTATTATTTTATTATTATTATTATTATTATAAGGGAGAATTGTGGTCCTGCAAGTACCATTGAAAGCCCGCATTGGTATTTTTTCCTATTTTAAATTAATGTCAAGAATCTTTATAATGCTTCTAATCTATATATATATATATATATATATATATATATATATATATATATCATATATATATATATATATTATATATATATAATATATATATATATATATATATATATATATATTTTTATATATATATATATATATATATAGCTCTATGAACAAAGTTCTCAAAATGCACAATCCAAAGATTACAGCCAAAATTCGTACAAACTCCAGAATAGTGATGCCATACGGCAGCAGGTACACATTGGCAGTTGAATTATGGCAGGTAGCTATGGAGATACTGTATGTATTCCAATATATAGACATTAATATGGATATTTAGCACAAACACGTTCGCATAAGGAGGGCACACACCACCGATGTGTAGTACAGAGTAAGTAATATAAAGCAGCCTCCCCCCAGTGGGGCAAGGAGTATTGCGATAAATATTATTAATACATACATTTTAGAGGATATGTTCGAAATGTTAATCTCGAAATGTGGCATTTTCATTTCATGGACTGACGAACACTTTCCAGCATTACGGGATTGTTCCGTGTAACATCAGAGGCTTGGTTTATACAATCGCGAAGAACGTAGAAGGTAGGAACTAGTGTTACATACACGAGTTGTCGTAAATTTCCTCAAAAAGAAATAATCTGTCGGGATGCAATCGGGAGACTGTGCAGGTTACGCAACCGGTCCACCTCTACCAGTTCATCACTTAGGAAACGTGTCGTCAAGATACTTTCTGACAACCAAACTAAAGTGTGGCAGAGCACCACTGAGTATAAGTGGAATGTTGTCTAGAAGGTTCGTCAGCTCTTGCTCCAAACACTGCTTGGGCGAGCTTCTTGATAATGTGTCTGGCAAAACCTATGGTCCTAAGAGATGGTCACCGAAGAAAGCGGTCCATACATTGTAAGGAAACGCTTTCTGATGTCAGGATTCTACTATAGCATGAGGATGACGTCGACCAATCTATGTTCATCGTGGGTGTTCATTATCGATTCTCTTGCAAAATTGCAAACTTTGCCTCATCAGTAAAGAGAACACAGAAAAAAACAGTTTATCACTGCAATGTCGGAGAAACCATCGACAAAACTGTAACCGTTGTTGCAAATAATTCTTCTCGTGTGAGTGTCTGTACTCGCTTGCACATAAACGGGTAGATGAAGTAGTCCGTGGAAGGGAACGTATTGGGGAGATCCCAACGTGTCTCAAGAAATTTTGGTTACTGTGCTTCCAGATTTCTCCGCAATGCGTTTTTGTACATTCTCTCCCACTTCAGGCTCTCAGTTGTGTCTTGAAGAAACACAATCCGTGGTTTGGCGTGGAAAGGTACAACACTCTCTGACACGCTGTTGGATCGCCGCAAACATTCACTCTGCTGGACATCGTCGAGTTGGGTAGGTTTTTGCATACACCAGAGGAGAAAAATTAGAAATCCCATTTCCTTGTCCATACAAAAAATACATATTAGCCAATTCCTCAGATGTGTAGGACCTACACCATACTACAAGATTCTCTGACAGAGATTGTCAAACACGCAAGTAGCTTAGATATTATTGATAGTTAATGGGTGCAAGCTCCGCACTACACGTAGCGTAATATTTACTTCGTTAATGTTCACTTCCAAAATCTGTGATGTAACTTACAACACGAAGTTTGGTATTGCTCGTGGTCTTACATAAAGGTCGTACAGCACATCACTTGCCTTTGTATCTTGTCTGATATTCATGCATGCTAACGCAATTTAAGTCTCGTTACTCGTTTGCCCCGTCGCATTTATGTCGAATTACACCTGTACCGTATCACATTTTTATTCTGGAGTTGGTACGAATTTCGAGACGTTGTAACTTTTGAACTGTGCATTTTGGAACTATTGCTCATAGACTTTGTAAGGGTCTGTACAACCACGGGTCAAAGGTTTTTCCAGTCAATTTTGAAACACTCTATTATATATATATATATATATATATATATATATATTATATATTATATATATATATTATATAATATATATATATTATTACACCTGTATAAAGATCTATTTCAAAATTACTTAGATACGGATATATATATAATATAACCCACCACCGACTCACGGGCAAAAGTCCCAATCAAGGAGGTGGTGTACTCAATTGTAAAGCCGGAACAAGAAGAAAGCCAAGCCCAAAAGAAAGAATAGCTCAATTCTCCCAACTGGACCAGTTTCAACTGGGACCCTCGCTTTGTTTGGAGAATGCTCTACCACTGAGCCTATCGGGCGGCGTTTATGTAAATAAATAATAAAATACATGAATAAAAAAGTAACACACACCACACGGACATATATATAATATAATATATATTATATATATATATATATATATATTATATATATCATAGTATATAATATATATAGATAAGGTTCTATCAATATAATCATATTAATATATTATATATATAATTTTATCATTATATATATATATAGATATTAAGTGATAAACGAGAAAGCAGATAACTAGTGCACACGTTTTCTGACTACACGTGTGCAATAACTGCGCACACTTTTTATACGTACATGTGCATACGTTCAAGTGCATATGCACATGAATGCTTTTTGGGTTATTGTTGTTTTTGTCGTTGTTTGTTGTTTGACTGCGTGAGTGCGTTCACATACACACCATGAGAGCTACGGAATGACGTCATATTTTAGTTATTATTCTTTGATGATGGGTGTACATGTCTCTACTGCATATATTTAATTTATTTATTTTTATTTAATTTACTTTAATCATGCTTTAAATATTTTAATACATCCTTTTTACTTTAGCCATGCTTTAAATATATTTTTATTTAAATTAAATAAGTTTTAACTTTAAATAATAATACGTTTGCGCAAGCTATGAGCCTATGAATGTATGAAGTGGAAATCAAACCATCGTTCTTAACGACGTTTTACTGGAGCCTTAGTCCCCTGAACTAAACTTACTCGATGATTATCTCTTTGCAAATACTTGTTCATTATAATCGCTAAGCGGTCAATTCTGGTAACTCCCCTCCTAGTCCTTCTCCTCTCAGGGGTCTAATGGCTCTGACTGTGATTAACATGATCAAGCTTATTATATTACAATTATTATTATATATATTTAAATAGGTTAGTATGATAGCCATGAAGGACGATTGAGAAACAAAATTTTATGCAAGTGTAAAAAATTTATAGCTAAGAAGACTTATTAGCTTCGTTTTAAAATTGTGTTTTAATGTCTTGTGATTATAATGCAATAAGATTTTACTTAAAACGAAAATGTATTTTTGAAATTAGATTTTTTTGATTGGAATTTTGGTTCTCAATCTGCTCAGGTATGCTATATAAGCCTATTAAATAGGATATCTACGTGTCAGAAATCTATAGAGTATTGAACACGAAATATATAAGTTAGAAAAAAGTTACCAAGATATAAAAGTTAAAATTTTTACATGGGTTTATTATAAAAAAAATTAGATGGCTGTGTGTTTAGGGATAATGTTAAGGTTATGATAATTTGTAATATTAATAATTTGTGTATACTAACAAAATATTATATAAAACAGAGGAATGGAATGAAAATAATTGGTGTAAAAATGAAAATTATAACAAATTTGAAATCTGTAACCTTTTTTCATAAAGAGAGCGACAATTTGAAATGGTTGAGAGAGTTTGATGAAGAACTGTAGTTCGTGCATGAACTTGTAATGGGGTTGAGAATGTGGATATTATATATCCTGTTGTTTGTGGCTGCTAAATTTTGTTTACTTAAAACCTTGTAGAGAATAATGTATCATAACAGCGTTTTTGGTGACTTAATATTTCATTTTTTTTTATTATAAATGCGAATTAATTTATATTACTTAAATGAATCTGAGACTCTTGAGTTTGTAGTTTGTGCTTGGGTGTGTTTTTTGTTTAAAATATTTATTTTTGACTATATCAACTGAAAGGGAACACTGCTCAGTGATTGTGGTGATCTCAAGGAAATATACCTCTAAATATACTAAATTTGTATTATATACACATATTACATATCTATTATTATAAGTATATGTAATGCTATATTAGTATATATCCTACATTTCATCTGCCTCCCCTATACATCGCATATCATTAGCTATATACCTGTTATATTATTTTACCTATATCCTATATATATATCTTATAACTTACCAATAGACGGGAACTCATTTGTATATTAATATTTTTGTAATATAGTTTTAATAACCGTTTGACGTCATAGTTTTTGAAAGAGAATTGTATATAAAATTTATATAAACATAAAATTTAAGTAAAAAAATTTCCCAATATTTGAAATCTTTTTCTTTTTTATGATAAAACTTGATAAATGGTAATCATCGCTCCATTAGATACAAGAATTTAGACAGATCAGTGTATTAATTCAAGTATTTTAAATTATTAATATTGAATTTTTTTATACATAAAAGTCTCCTTATTTTAGTTTTTAAGTTTCTTCAGAAGGAAATTAATTCCGATTGGTGGGGAAACGGTAACGACTTAACTAACCATAACCAATTTTCAATAAATTTATTTTTTGTCTTTTAATCATAATTTTATTTTATTTTTATTATGGTTTGTATAAAATTGTTTATGTTTTTGCCTTTCTGTAAATATATATAGTAAAGATAAAAAAAAAATGAAATAAAACTGTATATTTGTGTGATAGAAAGATTATATCACTATTAAGAGAGGGTTTAAAGTTGTGAATATATAATTTTTAATTATTAAGAATTCAATTAAATACTGAGAATAGTTGACATATAAGAATTAATTACAGGAATTTTTTAGTAACAAAAGTTACATTGAATGGGTAATATCCATGTAATACATATAGTGTACTATTTTTGTATGAGTGAATCTTATTTTATCTATTATTGGATAACATTAGTGAATTGATTTCATAAAATTTTTTTTCAATGTTTTTAGGAATATGGTGATTTTTTCTTGTGAGCTTGAGCTGTAATTTTTTAGTTTTATTTATATTTTTTTTATTGGTCGGAGTTTGTTTTGTGTTTTCTGATGTTTATTTTAAATTTTGTACTTAAAGTCTAAGGGTTGTAGGTGGATTTTGTTTTTATTTTCATTGGACTAAATGTTGGCTTGTTTGTTCATAGGAATGATTTATTTTCGACTTTAATTGTTCATTTGGGATTTTGTTAATTTCGCATTACTTTCTTTGTATTATTTATATGGTATACTTTTGGCTTTTATCAATTTTTATATTATGGAATTTCTAGTTCTCTATCACTTTCTCTATCAACTTGTATAGATTGTTCATGTTCGAGGATTCGATCGAGCGTAGGAGCAGCATGGCGCAAACTTATTCTCTTCTTCGGCGATGGTATTTCTGTTCATCTATTCTAGTGTTGTTTGTATTGGTGGTTCTAGTATAATCTATTTGTTTTTGGTTCCATATATCACTTGATTCCTTTTCGAATTTTAAATGGTTCTGTGAACTCCTCTCCCTTTTATATGTATGAAGAAATATTTTTCAAATAAAGGACCTAATTTTCAAGCAACTTCGCCTAATCATATGTGTAACTTCCTTTACGTATGGATTTCTTTCATCATTTTAAGTTTTGATTATTCTTGGCAGAAATTCTATTTTTTGGATTCCACTATGAATCTTTGATTCTCAATTTCGATATTCTAAATGGTATTCTGTGACCGCATTCACTTTTTTAATGTATTGAAGAGAAAATTTTTCAAATAAAGGACCAATAAATTTCATAGACATACCTTCGTCTATCTAATATTAAGTCTAAGCAATGATTTCTTCTAACGTATAACTACAAATTCTTTGATAATATATTATCTACTTATTAATTATTTGATTAAATCATGGATACATTAGAAGCACGTGTCTTAGAACTGGATCCCTTTTCCTTAGATATCTAACGTTTTATCGAATCATATGTGGAGGGGCCTAATTTAAATACTTCGTGTATAGTTCAAATGTTGTTCATACTAATTATATAATGTTATATTAAACAATTTTTGATTACTTTCTATTTTATCAAATTTTTATTTTTGTTTGTATTTTTTCTTATATCTAACGGATATAACCAAATATGCTTGTGTCTTAATTAAATGCAACTTTTATTTCTTTGGTTTATCTTTTATAAGCATTGAGTGTTGTTCCTATTTTATTATTTCAATATCATTCTGTATGATTAGTGTGAGATCTTCGTGATTTAAGTTTCAGTTTTTATTGCTTCGGCTCTGTGATGGTTGAGAGTTATTTTTTTTTTATTATTTTTAATGAGTGTTCTTAGAGTGCTGTTACTGTATTTAGCTCGTGGTCGAAGTGGTTGGCTTTATATGGTTTATTATGTCTGTTTTGGCACATAATCTAGGATATGTGTGCTTGTCAGTTTGAGTATATAGGAGTACTTCTCTTTAGCGGTTTATGATATTTTTTTATTCTTATTATTACCCCATTGAAAGTTTTTTATATGTTTGTGATGTTGAATTGTTATGAGTGGCCCTACAATATTTATCACATGGTAAATCGAGGGTTATTGTTAGCTTTGTATATCTTGTTTAATATATATTTATTTAATACATAACCTTTGCGTGCATTTCCGTGTTTACCAGGATCTAGTTATATGTCACTCCATTTTATAATTTTGGTCAGATATTATTTTTTATTATCGTAGCTTTATGACTTAGATGTATCTTTGCCCTGATGTTGAGCATATTATTTTTTTTGTATAATGTTCGATCATAGTGAAATGTATAATATATTATTAAGAGTTCTCGTTTCTGTTTAATGATACTCTTCATCATTGATGTCATTTATGTCATGATGAGCTGATAATTAAACAATAGAATTCAAAAGAATATAAATTCACTCATGATTACTCTCTCCAAGTAATCCTCTAAACTTAAAACCTCTCGGCAAGAGCGGGAAATTTTACGGAAGGGCTACGGCTCGCCTGCGAAGAGTATCTCCCAGAAGAACTTTGTTACTTTTATATAACTTTAATTTCATTATATTTTTTACTTTATGTTGAATATTTCACATTTCAAATATTTTGATTTTTCTAGATTACCCAAGCATGTATGTCAATATTTTTCCTCTTCACATGTTTACACCAACTTATGCCATAGTTTTACTCCTATATAAATTGTATGTCGAATCGGGTATTAAGAATCACCCAGGAACTTTCCAATTAGCTTCCTTCTTTATAGATTAACTAAAAGAAAATACAAAAAAAAATGAAGAAAAAAGAAAAAACTAAAATAATATTAAATATATTCCCATATCAGTAACACTCGGGATGAGAAATGACCCTCTCAAGCAAATTACGAACATATTATATGAAATACTGTAGACTCTTTTCAAATTTTACATTTTTTGTTATATATGGTCTTCAACTTTTGCAACAACTTTTTTTTTAATCAGTTCGAGGAGTTCATCGCTATACACAGCCAACTTCCTTTTCGGTATTTAATTTCTTTTTCATTCATTCATAGGATTATGGGCAGAAACTCATTTTTTGATTCCACTATGATAGAATATTGATTATCCTTTTTTCGAATTCTTAAATTGTTTCTATATTCTGACCTCTCTTTTTTATGTATGAAGAAAATTTTTTTCATATATAAAGGACTCTAAATTATTCATAGCAACTTCGGCCTCTTTTACATATGGAACTTCTACTGGTATGGATTTCTTCATCATTTTAAGTTGGTAATATGTGGCAGATAAACTCATTTTTGGATTCCACAACGAACTTTGATTCCTTTTCGTGAATTTTCTAAAATGGTTTTCGTGTACGCTCTCTTCATATGTATGGGAGAGATAGAGTTTTTCATATTTTAGAGAGGACTCTAATGATATTTCAAAGTCAATTTCGTCTTTTTACATTTACATATGTCAATCTAATTTCTTTCTCATCGTTAGTTAACGATTACTATTGAAAACTTACTGTAGTCGGCATTGGTCAGATAATCATGGATAGCATATTGGAAACTTTTAAATTATCTGGGGACTCTTTCCTCCGGTTTGGATTATCAGTGTCGAATTGTAAATTCCGTGGCCCTATTTTAACTGTGGAGATTAATTCAATTTTGTGTTATATCATAATCTTATGATGTTAAATTAACATATGTTATGATACCTTATACATATTTAAATACTGTTTGTGTTTGTTGACAATTGTCACTTGCTCTGTTTCTGGTGCGCTTGCATTTAAATGCATATTTAATTATTTTGTATATTTATATTTCATATCAGTAGTATTTTTATTGTATATTGATTTTTATATGTTTTAATGTTTCAGATCTTCTGATAAAGTCAGTTATTTTTCATGTTAATTTGATTAATTATTTATTTCTATTGTATTTTACTATATTAATGAGAGATCATATCAGATCAACAGAGAATGTTTTAAAGTCTCTGACCTAACATTAATTATAGTATATACTGTTTTCGCATTTAATAAAGTTACTTGATAACTTATTTGTTATTTTATTTTTCTTATTTTTACTCCCATTGAAATGTATTTTATATGTTTGTGTGATTTGTTAAATGCCCACAAATATTTATACATTAAAATGATGGTTGAATTTTTATTATCTTGTATAATTATTATATTTTTATAACATACTTTTCTCACTCCGTGTTTTAGCGCAGGAAGTAATGTAGTATTATAATTATCTAATGATAACTTTGTTAAAAATTAATTTATTGTTTGAGTAGTTGACTTGCAGTAGATTTGCGCGAGCAATAAGACTATTTAGTTTTTTATTACTAGTGTGTAAATAAATTTAGTTTCTATATTTGCGGGTCTTTCCTAGTTTAGCATGCATACTCTTTCAGTACTAGAGTATTTTTTGAGAGTGTTTTCCAGTATAAAATTACAGATAATATTATCCAAAGATATAGTATTATTCACTTCAAAGAACTCTACTCCTCGCAGAGAATCCTCTTCTCTAAACTTTAGAACCGCTCTTCGTCATAATGTAAGCGGGGTGGAGAAGTTTTATGCGCCTTGAAGTGTAGCGGCGTCGCTCGACGGAAGATGTGATCACAGAATGGACACTTTTGCATTACTTGGGTTAAGTTTCACTCTTTATTAAGATTCATATTTTTAATATATTGTTGATATTATAACAATTATTTTCATTAAATCATTTTTATTAGCTCTTCAGCTCTATCCATCTCTCTGATATTATTAGTATGTAAGGTGCTTCTTTTGTTTGTGCTCTTAAAGAAACCAGAACGCGAGATTGATAATTGTTTTACCCTATATAAATGGAGGGGATGATCGGAGGAATAGAGATTCACCTCCTAGTGAATCTTTTCAATTATTAGCTCTTCGTGATAACTAAAGAGAATATAATACAAAAACTGAATAGTGTTAATAAAATCGATCATAAACTAAATATAATATTAAAAATTCTCCCAATCAGATCTACTCCGGTATGATAAATGACTACTACAGTGCATAGTTACGAACATTATCGCATACCTGCGACTTGCGATTTTCACTTTAGATGAGAATGGATTGGTCTGTCTGCTTATCATGTGCTCTCATTAGCAACATTATGCGAATTGCAATCTGTCCGTAGTCAGGTCAATCCTCGACTTTTTTCGGTCATGTGACTAACATGCCGTGAAGGAATGTCCGTTTTATCATTTATCAAAACAGAACCTACTTTATTGGATATCCAACTTACTGTAACTTTTTTTATTTCCTTTTCGAATTTCTAAATGGTTTCTGTGACTCGTCTCCCTTTTAGTGTATTGAGACGTAGAATTTTTTCAATATAAAGAAGATTCCTAAATCTTATCGAGCGATCGTTTCGAACTCTCTCTAATATGGAAACTTATTCTTTACGGTATGGATTTTCTTTTCTTAGTGCGTTTAAGTTTTGTGTATATATGAGCAGATATCATTTCATTTTATTTGGATTCACACCTACTGATACTATGACTTTTTATTTCGATATTTCCTTATCAACTTGGTTCTGTAACCTGCCTCTCGCTTTTTTAGTTGTATGAAGAGTATTTTTCAGATGATAACAGGACCTCTAATATTTTTTCAAAGCCCTAATTTCGCGCCAAATTATTCGATGACATATGTCAAGCTCAATGTTTCTCATCGTATACTACAACTTTGAAACTACGTGTCGACTAATTGGTCAAATCTAATCGAGCAACTAAATAGACGATGTTTTAAGAAGTCTTTCCATCCGCTTCTCCTTAACATTAATAATCCTTCATCATCGCTGTGGTATTACTCAATTTAACTTTGTGAATTTAATTCTCAATTGTTTCATATCAATATAATTATTATGTATTAATCGGTGGTATTTAGTAATTATATACATTTAAATGTTTGTTATGTTTGTTTTTTATGTCTGTTGTATATACTCAAATATTGTTGTGTTTAAATGCACTTTATTTTTCTGTATATATAACATATTGTATTTTATGTATTCAAATATTTGTATTATATGTTTTTAGAATCTTCGGATGTAACCCAGTTATTGCTTCGTATTTGAATATTTATTTTCATGTATATACCTATAATTTTAGCCTTCATAATGTTTTATATGTGATCTATACTATGTCTTTCGGAACATAATTATGGAATATATGTTCGCATTTGAAAAAGTACTTCTATAATCGTTTATTATTATGTGTATTTTTCTCATTTCTTCATTTTTGACGGCGTCCAATAGAAAAAATGTTATTATATGTAAAATTGTGACAGACATGGTTAAAATATGTCCTTCTATGAGTATGGTCAAAATAATTTTTTAGCACCTTGTTTGGTTAAATATCAAATGTATATATTTTTTATATCTATGTTTTCTGCTTTTACTGTTTATTATACGGCAATTAAT
>JABUQX010059967.1:0-2500 GCA_015478945.1 Trachelipus rathkii | reverse complement strand
TTATATATATATATTATATATATAATATATAGATATATAATATATATAATTATAATATATATATATAATATATTATTATATATATATATATATATATATATATATATATATATATATATATATATAATATATATTATATATATATATATATATATATATATATATATATATATGTATATGTATATATATATATATATATATATATATATATATATATATAATATATATATATATAATTATATATATATATATATTATATATATATTATATATAATATATAATATATATATATACATACATCACTTACAAACAGAAACGACAATTCTCCCAATAAGGTCCCATCCTAATATGATGGGGTGCCAGTTTAAAGCAGATCACTATCAACAAGACCACGACCCCTCCACCAAGAAGGGAAAAAATCCCACCAGTTATAATATATATATTATAATATATATATATATATATTATATATATATTATATATTATATATATTATTATATATATATATATATATTATATATATATATATATACTATTATATATATTATATATATATATATTATATATAATATATATAATATATATATATATATAATATATATATATATATTATATATATATATATACTAATATATATATATATATATATATATATATAATATATGTGTACTCCATTATAACTTTGTAAAATAATTTTAATTTATGTTCGTACTTATGCTAAGATTTGCGCGAGCAAAATTTTAGCATAAGTCAAAGTGAAAATATATATAAACTCGTTCTTTTGAGATACTCTTCAGTCAATAGTCAGTCGAGATCAAATTAACAAGAATCAAAAAGAAATAATCACTTCAAGGATACCTCTCTCAACGAAGAGTCTGAGGCAAGTTCGAAAACGCACTGGAAAGGCTGCGACTTGCAATTCGCCTGCCTACAAAGAGGATCTCAACAGAAGGGACTTATTACTACTTTATTGATATTTACTATGTAAATAAATACCTCATTCCAAATATGGATCTTTAAATTACTAAAATCCTCTTATATAGGGTGCTTGCTCTTAAAAGAAACACCAATCTAGCAAGGCCTACCCTATATAATTGGTGAACCCGGAGTTGAACACCCAGAACTTTCAATCAGTGCCTTCTGATTACTAAAGAACAAACACCACAAATAAAAAAAAAAAAAAAAAAAAAAAATGAAAAAAAAGAAAAAAACTACAATAAACACAAAATCCCAATCAGAACACTGGAGAAAAATGACTCAAGCAAACGAATTAAAATTTTCATTTTTTTTTTTTGAGATTATGGTCTCATCTTTCACACCTCTCACAGTTCGAGGATTCATCGTCAGACAAATCAAACTTCCTTTACGGTATGGATATCTTTCATCATTTTAAGTTTGGATCATGGCATCTAATTTTCATTTTCTTGAATATCACTACGAAAACTTTTGATTCCCTTTGTCGAACTTTAAATGGTTCTTGACCCTCTCCCTTTTATGTTATGAAGAAATTTTTCAAATAAAGAAAACCTAAACTTCAAGCAACTTCGTCTCTACATATGTCAAGCCAATGATTCTCTCGTATACTACAACTTCTGAAAACACAGCTGCGCATGTCAAAATCTATGGATACGTTAGAACGTCTCTATACTGGACCCCTTTTCCTGGAATTTTTAATGTTCGATACAATGTTGGCCCTATTTAACTTGTTGAATAATTCAATCTTGCTCTTCTCGTAGATAACTTATTATGTATTACACATTTTATGTACTTTTATGCATTTAAATGATTGTATGTTTGTTTATATCTAACGGATATAACAAATATGCTTATGTTTTAAATGCACTTTTATTTTCTGTATATTATTGATATATTGTATTATATGTATTCAAATACTTGTATATATGTTTAGATCTTCGGATGTAACAAGTTATGCTGTATTTGAATATTTGCATTTCATGTATACTATTTTTACCTTCACAATGTTTTGTATGTTTGGCATTATGGCTTCGGTACATAATTAAATATTGCTTGCTTTGAAAGTACTTTTAATTTATTTTGATTTTAGTATTATTCTTCTGTATATATTAATAACAACTTTCTCACTCCGTGATTAGCGCAGGAAGTATGCAGTACTCCATTATAACTTTGTACTAAAATAATTTTTAATCTTATGTCAGCGCTTACTTTTATGCTAACCATTTTGCGGCGAGCAAACAAAATGTTTAGCAATAAGTCAAAGTGAAAACTATATATAAACTCGTTTTCTTAATTTGATAGAATACTCTTCAGTCAGATAGTCTCATCATGATCTAAATAATTTTAACATGAATCATAAAGAAAATATAATTTCACTCATAGATTAACTATTCTCCGTTCATAGTAAATAATTCCTCCTGGCAGTTCGGAATATAAAACTGCACTTAATAGTGGTAATCTTTTAAAGGCTGCAATAACTTATTCAATAATTCGCCTTACTTATGAGGAGTATCATCTAGACAGT
>JABUQX010059966.1:32500-47481 GCA_015478945.1 Trachelipus rathkii | reverse complement strand
GACTAAAGCTTTTGCAATCCCTATTACCAAAAATGGGAAACATTCAAAGCTGGCGGACAGCCAAAGGTCAATTTTAATGACCTGTGCTACTTGTAAATTAAAGGAAAAAATAGTTTCGGACCGGCTTCTCTCTCTATAGCTTCTCTCTAGAGGCTTTTCTTACTTCCTGTTTGGCTTCCGCAAAAATAGTTCGACAGCGGATCTCTTGTTAAAAGTGGATCATGACATTCGTGAAGCCTTCTCAACTGGTGGGATGGTTCTTGTTGTCCTTTTTGGTCTTGAAAAAGTTTATGAAAGAACGTGGAGAACTGGGATTCTTTTCTTAAATCTCTATCGATTTCCCGATGACAGCTCCTCTCTTTATTAAATGCTCTCCGTCAGATCCATCTAGGTTCTGTGCTTTCTGTTCTATCAGGCTACTTTAAGCTGGATGAAGGCGTTTCACAGGGCAGTGTTCTAAAAGTTTTATCATTTGCTCTCGGATTCAATGACATCGTTACTTCTTTCCTAGCGACGGTCAATTTCTCTCTGTTTGTTGATGACCTGGCATTCTATATTGCAGGTGCCAGACTGCCATTTCTTGAAAGGCAACTTCAACTAATTGAGAATATTTCACATGGGGTAATTCTCATGGCTTCTATTTCTCACCCACAAAATCCTCAGCAGTATTATTTAGGAAAAAAAGGAAGTCGAAGAACCTGCCACCTTCTTTCCGCAAACCTAACCTTATATGGTTCACCCATTCTGTAATTTCACAAGGGTCAAATTTTTAGAAACTCTCTCTACGATGTACCACCTAATATGCAACCGCACATTATCACGAAAGCGATTGCAACGCGGCTTTGACGTATTACGTCAATCTCGCCTTCAAGAATCTTTAGGGATGCTGATCGCCAGACCCTAGTCACTTCTCTCCGTCGCCTTAATTCTTTATCCGAGAAGACTCATGGCAGGTTATTGTTATGGTTAGACTCCCAAACTCTACCTAAACTATTACATCCCATCGAAAACGAGGCAATTCGTATCTCTACTGAAGCCTTCCGATCGTCCTCTTGGGTGAGCCTTGAGGTTGAATTCGATGTGATGTCACTCTCTCGTTAGAGGGGCATACTCATTTGCAACAAGCTATCTTTGCTTCAAAACCAAATTTTACCCATTTGCTCTAACCCATTCACAAGAGATGGTCTCTTATGTAAGGGTATAACCCTTAGCTATTCTATTGCTCCCATTATTGCCTGTTTTGACTCTCTCAAATCTAGCACCGACGAATTGTCAAAGGCATCATTCCTGCTCATATTGCAGTTCACGGTTGATTTATTCCAGTGTTTACTGAAGACTCTAAAACAGGGAACAGGTGTGGGTGTGTTTGCTGGCTTTCTTGAGCGCAACCACTGTCATGCCTCCCCACTCATGCTGGCAATTTTATATGGCAAATTAGCATGAGCTATAATGATTCGTTTCTTGAATTATATTTCTTAACCAACACTCTTATGTCTTTATTCAGATTCGATCAGCGCACCAAGCGCTTAAAGCCCCTATTCTTAAAAAAAAATGGTAGCCGCAGTACAACAGCTTCGGCTGCTTCACTCCTGTAAGAAACAAATCATTTTATATTGACATCCTACTCACGTAGGGTAAACGGGCACAACGAAATCAAGTTAGCATGTTACCTACGGATTCAATTCACAAGGGTTGCCTCCAATAACTGATTAATTATCCTGCCTTCTGACAAAAGGTTCCGGTACTTAAAGGGCACAGCAGGTTTGATACTCGCAACGCCTCCTATTAGGCGCACCATTTCACTTCACCAGCCTATACGTGACGGGGTCCCCCCATACTTATGCAATTTTGTCGTGGCCATTTCCCGCAATCTGTTCACGATATCTTCATTGATTTTCCCAACTGAAATATCGTCATCTTCATTTTTCAAACATTTGGTCCATAACACTCCTAAAAGGTTATCCTATAGCTTATCTGAAACCTCCTACTTTAACAGAAAGTTATCCTATATCTTATCTGAAACCTACCACTTTAACAGAAACTCTACTTCTTCTTATCTTTCAATGCTCAAGCTTTCTCCCTTCTCCATCTCAGTTAAATATTAAGAGTTTTTTTAGACTCTTTATCAGAGTAAAGATATCTTTTTATTTAACTTTTTATTTATTTTTGACTGAATATTCAATTCGTCATCCAAATATTTCTTTGATATTTAAAATATCTATAAGCTAGGACCCACCCATGGAGCTGATTATTCAACCTAGTGTACCGCTTCTCTATGGACGTGGTGGTTCCTCTACACCAATTCAAGCACACACACCACATATATATATATATATTATATATATATATATTATTATAATATATATATATATATATATATATATATATATATATATATATTTACTTTATGAATTTTTGGAATTCCATAGAATTGAGAGGAAGAATTCATATATGGAATTCCAAAAATTCATAAAGTAAACAATCCTCTCCGCCCTATAATTTATAACATCAACAGTACAACTTACAAACTGTCTTCATGGCTAGCCACAGAGCTAAAACCTCTTATCAATAAGGTCTCCACATCTCACCTATAAAATTCCTTAGTCTTCGTCTCTCGCATCAGCTCTTTAAATCCCAATACTCATTAATTTTCATATTTTTGATGCAGTTTCACTCTTTACTTCCGTTCCCGTCCCCCATATCCTTGAACTGTTAGAAAGATATATTAATGAAGATAACTTCAATCTATCCCTTTCATTTCATCTTATCAAAGATCTCATTTTACTTTCACTCCAACAAAACTTTTTTCATTTCAATGGACAATTTTACAAACAAACCACAGTATTTATATGGAAGTGATAGAATTTTATTACATTCTCCCTCATCTTCTCACAAATATCACTTGGATCTGATATGCTGATGACATTTTTGATGTCATTTCTTATAGTACCAATCCTACAGAAGTTCTTTTCTTCATCAATACAGTACATCCGTCCATAAAGTTCACTATCGGACTTTCTTCTAATTCCACTTTACCCTTCCTTAACACTCTGGTCTCCTGGAAAAACAAATCACAATTACAATTCACAATTTATAGAAAACCCACCTTCTCATCTAACGACATACATTGGCTTTCTAATCTTACCAGATACACAAAACTTGCCATACTTTCCTCCCTCTACCTTCGCGCGTTTCGAATCTTCTCTCCCTTCTCCTTAAAAATGAAACTCAATATATACATAACACTTTCACTTCTTTACTATACCTAGGATATTTTATCACACAAGCATACAAAAGTGCCACTAAAAAAATTGATAATAGTGATCTCCCAAATAAAACAACCACTTCTTTTCTACCGGTACCCTATATACCGTTACACCATATTAAACAATTCATTCCCAAAAATATTGCCCTCATCCCCTCTAATAACATTATATTAATAAATGTACTCCGCCCCCCTAAATACAAAGAAAACCTTTCACAACAATGCCTTTATCACATACCTGCAACACATGTAAGAAAACCTACATAGGCGAAACATCAGACTTAACCAGACGCAAATATCAACATACAATATATTTATGAAAAGACTGTACAAATTCTGCATTAACTCACCACAGAAGAACATCCAATCATTATATCAACATCAATTCTATAAACCAATTAGGACTATCAACAATAATAGTAATCTAAAAATGTTGGAATCATTCTGCATATACAACTCCAACAATTACAATAAACAACCAGGCGAAGTAAAAATCGACTCCATTAAAAATGGATTTTTGAAATCTTCCAAATATTTCAACAGTACCTTTAAAAAATTGAACTACCACTAGATCTAACTTGACAAGCGGATGCTTCATATAAATTTCCTTCCTTTTGCCTGAATAGGTCCTAAGAAAATGAGACGAAAGCTAGCCTTCTACAGATATAAATAACAATAGTTTGAGATTTTTAAAATTTAATTGCTCCTGTAGTAGAAATGTTATCGTGTGAATAAAGTAAATAAAGTTAAGAATTTTGGTCATAAATAACCCAGGGCTTACATATTATCATAAAAATCTATAACGAAGTTCAAGTAGATAAACTTCATATATATATAAATATATATATATAAATATAAATATATATTTTATATATATATATATATATATATATATATATATATATATATATATATATATATATATATATATATATATATATATATATATATATATATATATATATATATATATATATATATATGTATATTATATATATATATATATATATATATATATATATATATATATATTTTTATCTGTGTAGTTTCTATATATATATATATATATATATATATATATATAATATATATATATATATATATATATATTATATATATATAATACATTATATATATATATATATATATATATATATATATATATATATATTATAGAAATGTAGGAAAATATAGTATATATATATAAATTTTTATTTATTAATTTATACGATATAAGTATTAAAAATATATATAAAAAAAAAAATTAAAATATATTAATAATATAGAGAATTATCTTCTGAATTGGATTGCTTGTATTTAATAGATATATATATTAATAATATTAATATATATTATATTATATATATATAATTTATATATATAAAAATGTAAAAATGTAATATATATATATACTATATATATTATATATTAAATATTATATATATAATATTAATATATTATATATAATATTTATATTACATAATAACACTATTCCTGCTATGATTTGCAAGTGTATGATTGAGTGGTATGATTAAATATAATATTTACAAATCATATCACCACCTATAATTCTACAGGATAATAGCAGGATGGTAGAGATATAGGTATAGGGTTATTTCATGCCCTCTATTGACCACCAATGATAGAGAGAATTTATTGTAGACTCATTTTTACTCACTTCAAATTAATTGATTATCCACTGTTTCTAAGAAAAGTAGCATTCACCTGCTTAAAATTAATAAATTTTATAATTTTATTTAAACATATTTTTTAATTATTTTGTTTATTTTATGTATTTTTATTATATTATTAGCCAAACGAGATCTCAATAATGTAAATTAATATATAAAGTTAAAAAGGTTTGTTATGTCGAATCCTCCACTACCCGTCGATTGCCATTTTTTTTTCTCAGAGATTGCTAACCTCTAACACATGTTAAATGGTGCGGGTAAGAGAGTTGAGGTAAAGATTTTTTGGGCGTAAAATGTATGCAAATTCGGAGATGATGTTATTGGTTATAAATAGTTAGGGTTTTTCCTTTTTATGTTAGTAGTTAACTTGAAACATGAGTTGTGGTAAGAGCTATGGCACTGTTTCTTTTAGTATAACCTATGTAAATATGAGGGCGTCATGAATCATACTTAAGTATGTGGAGTATTACCAATCGCCTCGCTGAGTTCCAGTGTCAGATTGATTTATGTACCTTTCTTGAGATACTTTCCAGTATTGATTAGTTTGTCAGACCGCACATTAATTCACTTATGATGTTCGTTGTGAATAAATATAGCATTCTGACATGAGGCTCTATGGCGAGTGGTTACTTTAACGTCTTTAGGATTGCGCGTCGTGGTTAACTTGTCACTGGCTCGTCCATTCACTCTGAGAAAAGGTGGACAGTACGCGTTACGCTACCATACTTGAGTACGGAAGTATATAATATAATATAATATATATATAATATATATATATATATTATATAATATATATATATATATATATATTATATATATATATATATATATATATATATATATATATATATTTCGGCTTTTGGGGTGCTGTGTAAGCCGAACTTGAAAGTTTGGGAAATGAAAGCAGCTTCAATCTTTTCAGGGTTTTATTCTTATAAGATAACACACAGACCCCTGTTCCTAAAAGAAAAACAATACTATTAGAAACAGGGCAAATTATGATTAAACATCTCTATATGCCTGCACATGTTATACAGGAAGAGGATCCTGCATAAGATGAGCTTGCATATAGGGATGTTTACAACTGGCCAAAAAGAAAACTTAAGTACTACTACAACTCTCTATGCTCACATATATTTTGCGGGAACCATCATCCTGCACAATATATATGTGCATAGGGAGTTGGTATGCTACCAGAAGGGTAGTTTATATATATCTGACTCCATAAATATATAGTAGCAGTAGAGCTATTATCGTACATTTTTAGAAATTAATTACCTTTAAGGTTTGGGTACCTTAGTTTACAAGCCATACCATCAAATACCTAAACATTTACTGGCCTGTCCTGTAGACGACGTGAATGGGTGTGTGTGGTACGGTATACTTTAAAATTAACTACTTTTGAGCATCGGGTATACAAGTTTTTAGAACGCTATTTTCTTTAATACCTACATCCACCGGGTTTCTCTCATATCTAGCTTCGGTAGACGAGCCTACGGCTGTTTATCATAGCTCTAACTTTTCACTTTTTATGCGCTAAATATTCTAATTCACATGCATCACTCCTTTACGCTGCTTCCACTCACCTCAATTAATTAGTTAAATGCCTTTTTGTTACATAAATCTATTGTTTTTTTTATTAATTTTATTAATTGTGCCGCAGCCCTATTTCGAGTTTAATTTTTCTTTTCGGAGGCAGTTTCTCCAGCTCCCGATAGGTGTCGTTGTTATTCATGAGCGCTGTAGTCTTCCGCTCGCAGGCAGGCGACATAACTCCGTCTGGTGGAAGGGGGCTGCGTAGATCACCAATATGAAGGGAGGTAAGTAGTTGTCTTGAGAACCACCTTCATTAGCTGAAGACTAGATGATGTTGAAGAGAGTGACCGTTGTCGCGATGAATTGGCGTTTCGTCCCTGGGGGCTGCTTTGGACTCCTCAGTGGTGGTCGCAGCTCCCTTCCACCAGACGCCACAAATATATATATCATAATATATATATTATATATTTATGTGATATATATATATATATATTATATATATATATATATATATATATGTATAATATATATATATATATATATATATATATATATATATATATATATATATATATATATATATATATATAGCAAAAAGTATCTCGATACCCATTATTGATAAAAGATTTTATCGGATAGCAGATAACCCGAAACCGTTATCGCGATAAATTATCGCCATATAGTTATCGGTAGTTTGGAAAAAAAATTATCGCGATACCGATTATCGGTAAAAGGTTTTATCGTATAACAGATAACCTGAAACCGTTATCGCGATAAATTATCGCGATAACGCCCACCTATGTATATATATATATATATATATATATATATATATATAATATATTATATATATATATTATAATATTATTATATATATATAATATATATATATAAATAAATTATATATTATATATAATATATATATATAATACATATATAATATATATATATATATATATATATATATATATATATATATATATATATATGTGCTGTTACATAAAAAAAACCACTCTTCAGTTTTTTGCCTATAACTATTAAACTATTTTACATATCAGACTTTTATAATAATTTCTAATATAGCCTAGGCTAAATATCCCTGGAAAAATTATTTGTTCTGCTTCAATACTTTTATAATTATTTAGACCGAAAAAAAACATGGCAAACAATAAAAACCCAATTGTAACAAAATAAAAGCCCGCAACCAAAACCCTTCCTAGAGTGACCATATGTTATCACATAATGTCAGTTAAATTATTTTAAACATATAAAATGAAAAATATTATTAAAAATAGTTTAAAAAAATAAAATTAAATATGAAATTAAAATAAATTCTTTTTTTTTATTTACCTTAAATTGTGTTCTGATTTTGTGATGATGTAACTGGTGTGTTGTATCAGGAAATTTGCTGTGTTAAATAACCCCCTTCCTCCCTAAACTCCTTGAATAGATTTGCATCTTACACCGCCTCATTGAATAGATTTAAAACCCCTACACCCCTCCTTGAATATGACAAAGGGTAAGCCGGCCACGTAAAATGCGTGTTGATGCGTTCTAAAACCTCAAAGGTTGAAACGACCCGCTTGGCAATAGCTGGAATTGACTCTGCATATCTCAAAACATACTAGCCAACACCAAGTTCGGCTCTGTAGCTCCAGAAATAAAAAGGTTGCATAGATGCATTAGAAAAGGAGGGTAGGGGTACTATCTAATACTAAACCATCGTAATAGTGATTAGATTCCATCATAAACAACGGGAATCGATTCAGCAGTATCGATTATATACTAATCGATACTCATTATATACTAATCGGTACCTATATTGGATATATATACCGTGACATACGATATATCATTCTGGAAGCATTAGAAAAGGGGGGTGGGGTACTAAACCATGGTAGGAGTGCCACAATGCCGTTATAAACCATGGTAATCGACTTCCTATACCTTAAAACATAGGGTTAGACACCTGACTCTGGTATATTCTATGACGTAGGATATGTCATGCTAGAAGTGCTAGAAAATTATACACACGTGAGCGACGCGTGACGTCACTAATCCTTTAATTCAAATTAATTGCATACAAGAGACTGAGACCTCATATGATGAGGCTTTGGAACAACTCGAAGAATGCTATGCTTCACCTGGGGAAATTAAATTTTCTTTAATTAAAAATCTTTTAAGTACTCCCAAAGCTAATAAGTGTTATAAAACTTTACATGAATTTCAGGCATATGAATGCCAATATAAATTTACTGAAAAATAATGAAATTAATATCGAAGATATACAAATATATATTTACTTTAACTCCTTATCAAAAGAGTTACAAAATTATTTAAGAACTTGTGGGTATAAACTGCACCAGCCTTTTGAAGATTTTAAAAAGGCAGTTGCAGAAGCAACAAGGACTCTGGGTGACCAAGAAAGTAATAAAGCTGTTAATCCTGTAGTTAGTTCTGTTAAGTGCATTAATTCAGATGATCATTCTAAAAAACAAAAATATATCTAAGTCTAATGATTCCCCTGATCAAAACTCTCAATTTTTCTATGAAGAACGTAAACCTAAAAGTTCAGTTGTAGCAACTATAGCTGATCTAGAGTGTAAGTTATGCAACCAAAAAGGGCATAGTATTTCAAGGTGTAGTACTTATCCTAGTAATAAGGCTAAATTTGAGAGAAATAAACAATTAGGTCATTGTAAAAAGTGTACTTCTAAATTCCATAAAGAAGAAAAATGTAAAGTTACCTTAGATCCTTGTAAATTTTGTAAAAAGAGATCTCATTTTTTCTTTTTGTGTTTAAATTCTGAAAAAGTAGATTCTATCCCCACAAGAATGTAAAGTACAAAGAACAAGTAGTAAAAGGTAATACAAAAAATGAAAGTAAAACTAGTCTAGGGTGCCATTTAAGTGAAGTAGGTGGAAAATCAATTCTTCCCTCTCTAATGTTACCCATAATGAATAATTTAGGAGAGTTTGTTAAATTTAGGTGTATGGTTGATAGTTGCTCTCAAGATAACTTTATAACCACTGGTGCTCTGAAAGCATTAGGTATATCCACAAAAGTAATTAATGAAGCTATTACTATTAGTAGTTTTATTTCTCAAACTAACAAATCATGTTTTGAACTTGCTAAATTTTATATTGAAAATTCTCCAAATCAAATAAATGCAATGGTTGTTGATACAATTCCTTTAAGTTTTGAAATTGATGGCCTTTTGAATTTAAAAACATCTTTGCAATGGCAAGGATATAATTTAGCTGATGACTACTCTTCTAATACTGTTAATAATTTTCAAATAATAATAGGTGCATCAAGTATTAAAGACTTGGACTTAGAAATAATTAAAATTGGTAATGCAATGGCATACAACTCCAAATTTGGAGTGAT
Organism: Trachelipus rathkii; assembly: GCA_015478945.1. Taxonomy (NCBI): domain Eukaryota; kingdom Metazoa; phylum Arthropoda; class Malacostraca; order Isopoda; family Trachelipodidae; genus Trachelipus; species Trachelipus rathkii. The sequence goes on along the minus strand of JABUQX010059966.1, from coordinate 37,598 downwards.
ATTACAGGGATGTGTATCTGACTACCTAAAAACTAATAATTTAAGTACTAATATTAATTTAATTACTGAGTCAATGGTTGTAGACGATAAGGTTAACGAGATGCACATGTCTGAGAATATTGCTCAATTTAGTAATCTAGAAAATGTGGGTGTTTACAATGATCAAAAATACTCTACTAAAGAACAAATGATTATTGCCAATTTTTTAGAGACTGTAAAAATAAAAGAGGAGGAGGTATCAGTGGAAATTCCTTGGAAGTCGGGTTATGATAAAAGTAATTTAACCCAAATTTTGAATATTCCTATGGTAGGTAAGAACTTTAATTTCAAAGGTTAAAAATAATAATTACCCCAAAAATATGATGAAATCTTTGATCAACAAATAAATGATGGAATTCTCTATCAAGTGCCCTTAAATGAAAATAATATAAGTAGTGATTATTTTTTACCCCACTTTGCAGTTTTAAGATCTAATGTAGAAACCACTAAAATTAGAATTGTAGTTGACCCCACTGGTAAAAAATTTGATAAAGATATAGCTTTGAATGATGCCATTGAAGATTGTCCCTCCCTCCTTCCTCATATAGCCAGGCTTTTAATATTAAGCAGACATGGTAAATATATTACAATTGCAGATATTGCGAAAAATTCTGATAGAGAAGCTCATAAAATATTATGGTTAAAAGACATTAATCAACCAGTGTCAAAATCTAATTTGATATGCTTTAGATATAATAGGGTGTGTTTTGGAAATAAATGTAGTCCCTTTTTACTTCAGGAGGCTATTCATACTCTTTTGGAATCTAAAGGCACAGAAAAGGGTAATTATTTTGCACAAAGATTTTATATGGATAATTTGGTATTACCTTCTGTTAATTTAAATGAAATTAAAGATAATTTTGATTCAGCTATTGAATATATGGAACCTTATGGGTTTCATCTGTATCAGTTGGCTTCTAGCTGTCCTGAAGCTGAATTAATGTTTAATAAACTAGGGATAGGATCATCTGAAAATCCTTTGAGTACTAAATTATTAGGTTATTCATGGGACAGAAAAAATGATTTACTTTCATTAAAGAATTTTGAACCAAATAAAAATGCCAAAACTAGGAGAGAAATATTGAGCTCTGTACAAAGTTTGTATGACCCCCTTGGGTTTGTAGCCCCAGTAGCTTTTAAACTTAAAGTATTTATGCAGAAATTAGTGTCTCAAGATCTTGACTGGGATGAAATAGTTTCACCTAACCTGTTAAAAGAGTGGCATTACTATTGTAAAGATCTTTTAAAATTAACTAACATAACATTTTCCAGAATGGCCTTCCCTGAATTTTTAAAAGAGTTTGATGACTATAAGCTTCATTTTTTTTTTTGTGATGCCAGCCATATTGGGTATGGTGTAAGTTGTTACTTGGTAAAAAACAATTTCTCAAGGTTAATTTATACAAAATCTAGAATAAACCCTAAATCAAAAGAATATTCCATCTGTCAATTAGAACTTTTGGCCATTTGTCTAGGTACTAATCTAATTAAATATTTAATTGAAACTTATGAGGCTCATGGTAAGTTTTTTGATACAGTTATTTGGACGGATTCTCTGGTAGCTGCTAATTGGATAGGTCAAAAATCTCTAAAAATGTAATTATTTTTATAAAAAATAGAGTATTAGAAATTCAGAAGGAGAGTGCACAATTTCCATGTAATGTGGAGGTACGTCATGTTGCAGGGGTAGAAAACCCTGCTGATTTACTCACTAGGGAACTATCGAGTAAAAGGTTTTTAAAATTTAAAACATTTTATTTAAATGGTCCATCATTTATTAAGTCTGAAGATCTATGGCCTAAAACAATTGTAGTAGATTTAAAAAATCAAACTGTTATTAATGCAGTAACATCTACTGCAGGTAATAATGAACCCATTGAACCCCTTTTTAATGTGGAAAGGTTTTCAAATAGAAATAAAATATTAAGAATTACAGGTTATGTCTTTAGATTTATAAATAATCTCAAATATTATAGGACTCATAAATTTAATCCAAAACCCAATTTAACCCTTCAACAGAGAATAGAAACTTTGCTTAAAATTCCCAGTAGTTTTAATAAAGTAGCTTCAAATTATTGGATAAAGTATATTCAAGGTAAATTTTTCCCTAATGAATTAAATTTCCTGCAAAAAATCAAAGAAGGTAGCCCTGTTAATGATCTCCCAGATCTCCAAAAGGATTTAAAACTCTTTTTGGATGAACAAGGTATAATAAGAACCATGGGCAGATATAGATATGGAGGTACAATTCCATATTCTGCAAGGTATCCTGTGCTTCTTCCTAAGGACAGTCATTTTACTAAAATAATAGCATTTGAATGTCACCAAAAGTCTAATCATGCTGGTCTATCAGCAACTTGCAATATGTTAAGGCAGGAATTTTGGATACCCCAAATAAGACAACTTGTTAGAAAGATGTTAAAATATTGTGTAATTTGTAAAAAATATCATTGTAAGGCCTATGATATTCCCTCAGTAGGTCCTTTAATTAAAGAAAATTTTGAATATAAAAATCCCTTTGAAACCACAGCAGTAGGTTATGCTGGTCCTATTATGGTTAAAACAAACTCAAATGAAAAATCAAAGGTTTATCTGTTACTTTTTACATGTTGTAACACACGTTTCACAAGTATCCATGTTTGTCATGACTTGACTACAGATACTTTTCTAAAAGAGCTTTACCATTTATCACTAACATATTCTCAGCCAAAAAAACTTATATCTGATAATCAATCAACCTTTAAAAAAGCTAGTAAATACTTAACCCATTGGTTTGAAACTGATAAGGCAAAGGAGTATTTTGGTGAGAATGGTATTGCTTGGCAGTTCACTGGTAGTTACTTCCCAAGAACTTTGGGAGTGGTTGAGAGTATAGTGGGCTTGGTCAAAAAGGCTCTCTATACTTCCTTGAAAGGTAAATTAATTTTAGAATCTAATATCACCACCTTAGTAAAAGAAATTATGCATACTATAAATTTAAGGCCTCTTACTTATGTTAGCTCTAATGAAGATCCCTCCTTTGAAATAATAACTCCTTTCAAATTAGTATTTGGACAAGATATAATTAAATATATTTTTTTAACTATGCCTGACAATGAAATTTCATCCACTGATATGGGTGAAAAGTTAGATCCCACCTTTGAAGGTAATGAAAAGAAATTAATTATTAAAAATTTTAAGACATTAACCAGTCAGGTAGAATTAATAAAGAAAATTGGAGAGAAGAGTATCTTTTAGGTTTAAGAGAACTTGAGAAAAAACAACATAAACTCATAGGTTCAAGTAAAGTACCTAAAATTGGTGATCTTTGTCTCTTAAATGAGGCAGCTAAAACTCCAAAGTTCTTTTGGAAAATGGCTAGGATAGTGATTTGCATCCTGATGATGAGGGTATTATTAGGCATGTTACAGTGCAAACTGGTTCTGGAAGCCAATCAAAGAGACATGTTTATAATCTATATCCTCTAGAAATTCCTCATAATGACGACATTCCTGACAAAGACCTTTTACCTAACCAGACAAATGTAAATAGTTCTCCTGAAAAGACTGATTCTAGACCAAAAAGGTTATCTGCTAAAAAACAAGATGAGCAATTAAAAAGGCTCATTAAGGCAGATCTTATTTAGATTTAAGTATCGTAGGTTAATTTGCTGGAGAGAGTAAAAATAATAAAAAAGGTTACCCCAGCTGAACAATAGTAGTAGTGTTTTTCTTAGGTTTATATATATATATATATATATATATATAATATATATATAATATCTATATATATATATAATTTATATATATATTATATATATATATATATAATATATATATATATATATATATATAATAATATATTATATGGCTATTTATATAAGTGGTTAACTCCAGGAGCGAAAATCAATAATAATGTATCGTTATTTTAATAATTTTAAAAGATAAAAACATTAAATTTTTGGGTAACGTCTAACCTACTCTAACCTAACCTAAACCTAACCTAACCTATACTTAACCTAATCCTAACCCAAATTTTAACCTAATTAAACCTAGACCTAATTTTAACGGAGTCAAACACTTATATAAATAGTATTATAAGTATATATATATAAATATATATAATATATATATATATATATATATTATATAATATATATATATATATATAGATAATATATATTATATATATATATAGTTTTATTTTATTTTAATTTATTTGCACATATCACCATTTCCTGCATGTTTGCAAGGTGGTGATGGTGGTAATAATTTTACAATTATCACCGCGCCATTCACGAAAAGACCAATATGGTAGAAAGGAGGTTTTCAGCTCCTTGCCACCAAGAGGAAGAGAATTCTAAAAATTTTTTCTTCAAATGACTCGACTGCTTTCCGAGTAGTAAAATTGAGACAGACTTTACATCTTTCTGCGTTTATCATATGTTAGACTTAATGGCTCATGAGTCTTTTTTATAATATGTTCGTATATCATTGTTGTTAAGTAGGTTGAATTGTTTGATTAGTAGTTTTTGTCTATTTGTTACGCCTTAACTGATATGGGAACCATAAAGAATTGAATTATATATATAATTTTGAATGAGGCTTGTTTGTAGTAGCTCCTCCATCCTAGATTCCAAATAAAATTATACTTTAAAAAATTGTTTAAAGCAAGAGGTTAATTTTGCATGGTTAAATAAATTTCCGAATCTTTAAAATTAATATTTCTTCTCTCCGAGAGTGTAGAGGTGGTTAGTATGTATAGTTGTTATATTGGCCTGATACTATATTCAATTGAAAGTTAATTCCGTTGTAACTGAATAAAGTAATGAGGATTCAGTAATATCACTTTGTGTAAGTTTTTCAGAGCGCTCCAGGTTCTTCGATTCTTCAGCACTTCCTCATTATTAATTATATTGCACTTTCATGACACGTATTCGGTCTCTTTCTCTCTTGTAATAGTTATCGCTCATCTGTCTCGGCTCTTGTGCATGTTCTGCTGACGTTGTTGCATTTTTTTTGCTCTAGCATCCCCTCTTCTGTAGTGTTATATTTCCACTCTGCTTGTCGCGCACAGTTCT
>JABUQX010059966.1:17500-25000 GCA_015478945.1 Trachelipus rathkii | reverse complement strand
TCCTGCCTATATATCACAAACTTTCCTACTTCCAATCTGCATCTCCGTATTCTCACTCTCTAATTCCCATACTAATATCACTAATATATAATCTCAGACACTTATGTATCCAGGCTGCTCACCATTCTAACATAACTATTACACTGAGGACTGTCCACTCATATCACAAACCTCATATAAACCTTTACTCGTATCTACGTTTTACTTCAACCCACTCCTCTATTTATACAGCTGCTGACAAATCTCTTATATCTACAGTTACGATCTGTGTCTAAAACTCTCTTCAGTTTCGCTCCATTTGCTACAACTAAAATCATTATACGCTCATATATATATATATTATATATAATTATTATAATATACTATAATATTAATATATTATATTTATATTAATATATTATATTATAATATATTATATATATTATAATTAATATTATAATATATATAGATATATTTATATATATATTATATATTAATATATATATATATTATATTGAGGGTTTGTTGTTACCTATTTTATATATATAATATATATATATACTATACTATATGTGTTAATGTATATGTAGTGAGACTATGTGTCTGAAAATTATATAGGTATTAATATGATAATAAAGTACAAAAGTACGTTTATCAAAGATTTGACTATCTTTATAGGGGTCGATGTTTATGGATGTGAGAGCATTGGATAAAATGAGGAATTAGATTAACGTCATTAAGAGATAGGTGTGGCTGGTGTGAAGAACAGAGTGGTAGATGACGGGAAGGAAATAAGAGTGAGAGCTACAGTTGGAGCAATGGTTTTAATGCTGAACATAAAGTGGTAAACGGATATGGCATAGATTAGCTTGGATATGGTTAAAGCACAGGAAATATAGATAATATAGACATTTGTTTGAGGATAATTTGCTCTCCGAGAACTCAAGACCACATGGCTATTGTCGGAAGACCTGAGGCATAAGTAGATTTGAGTCAGGAATTAGTTTGTATTCTCTCTCTTCTGGAAGAGAGCAATTTATTCTTTATTGTTTAATAGTTCATAATGGTCGATAATAAACAAAGTTGTAGCTTAATATAAATATCATAGCGTTATGTATAAATTATTAGTATATAATATCCGATTGTTCGGCCTTGTAAGCCATTGTAACAGTCTCCCTAGGGGACTCACGCGGTTGCAGCTGTCGAGCTGTTGAAGAGCATCTCTTCCTTCTGGCCCGGGAAGACTCTTGAAATCCTAAGTGAACCTCGTGAGAAGAATATATAAAACGTGACACGGATGGTTTTTCTGATGCCCTATTTTCCTTGAGGTCTCGCTTTCTACGTCAGGTGAGAGGTTATTCGAGCCACCTATTCATGATGGTTAGTATACAAGTATTCTTTCTTCTCTACCTTGTGGCTGAAAATCACTCGTTTCCCTCAGAATATCATCCAGAAAATCGTGTTTCTTAGGAGGGTGAGAGGACGTACGGATCAGCTAGACATATAGGTCGTACGGAGGGCAAACGTGAGGACGTGACGCTAGACATACTTGAGCTATGACGTGCGCCGAGACTCACTGAGGACGTCCTCCATAGACTCGCGTAGAGCTACGTAGACTACACTAGAACTATAATATCTAAGTGCAGATTGACATAAGTATGGCTGGATTGAATGTTATGATGTTATGAAGAGGTATTATTTTAATTACGCGACTCGTTAGGAGCGAGGTTAAATATTACTAGATTTAGATATTATCATGTAATAATACGTAGGGCACAAAATTGGCACAGTTAATTAAGGAAAAAGATCTTCACGATTTTCCGAATGTGCGATTTTCACACAACATTTTGCCGTGACGATCCCACTCGCGCTTGAGACGTACACTAAGTGGACTTATAATTCGTAAAGACGCCTCTTCTAAAAAAGAACAAAACGCTTGTAATATATTTGTTGGAACTTTCTAAGACAATATTATTTTTTATACACACGAGAGAATATTTTCAAAGTCAGTTATTAATTATTTAGAAGAACGCGTATTAAATCCTATTAGGGTTTGGACAATATGTTAAATCTGTTTTTGTGTAATAGAGATATGACTCAAAGTAGGAGAGATATAATAGAAAAAGCGTTAGATGTTCTGATTTTAATAATATGTTTATTCTAAACTATGGTCGGGGCCAACCTTGAGTTGATGCGCATGCTTAAAAATATAGAGTCAAACAACAAAAATGTGTTCTTTTCTTTTGTTGGATTGTCTTTACCGTAAAATTAAAAAAAAATATTATATTTATATAAGAAAAATTAGTAAATAGTAAACTTAATCACAATTCAATAAGATAAAAGGCATAATTAATGGATAGATAGACGGTCAAGTAATATATTAATAATTATTAATTAAGTATATATATATATTAATTAAGAAAATCATGAATAGAAGTTTTTTTATTAATGTCTTTTTAAATTTAAAAGTAAAGAATAGGTACAATAATTGGTCGCTAATTAAATAGATTATAATTGGAAATAAATTTTAAGTGTAGTTCAGATATAAGAAAATGGTACACATTTTACAATGCTTTATTTTGTCTTATCAGTGTTATACTGAGAATACAGTATTAGAATTAAATAGTTTGGAGACTAATTAGTTATATATATACTATGTATGCACATAGTATTAAACAATAACTTACATGAATTATAAATATTTGAATAGTAAAAGTATGATAAATACGTATATTATATATTAGATCATAATTGACCCTAAGTTAATAATTCTGCAGGCCTTAGTTAGGTAATTATATATATATGGTAGTAATATTTTAAAAAAGGACTTTGATTTTTCTTGAAATTCAGGAAATTTAAATGAAAAGCATATATACTTGAGTTATTATTTGGATTTATAAGCGTATCTTATATATATAGCTATAATATATATTTTGAGTGAGTAGTTACACTATATATATATAAGATATTAGACTAGATAATAAAAATGGTCATATGTATGTGAAGTTGATACCTTTATTATATAGTATAAGGTAGGTATAGGATAGTATTTTTGATAGAGTAATATATATAGGCACAGTAATATAATTTAACATTACTATCTGAGTTAGTAGGTTTCTGGAAGTTTACTCAGAGAATACGTGTCCATATAGAGACCAATATATTAGAAGATAACCATAAAGCTTACATGATTTATTTGTTTATTTGTATTTCCCCAGCATGGTTCCTCTAGAAAGTTGGTTAAAGTGTATATTGTCTCTTAGTACAATACCTTCTTTTTTTAGAATTTATGGAATATTATTTTATTATCTGACTCATCTTGTACCTGAGGAGTATCCTATGTTGTATTTTCACAATCGTAATAAATGTCTCAATCGAGCAAATATAATTAGTAATACATATAGCTTTAATAGACTACAGGTCCAATCCCAGCACATTATCACGATGCTCCGCAAATTTCACCACAACAAAAGTATAAATTATTGCAAATATCGGCTACGTTAAACTGTGTGTTTGACACGTGGTACCAAGTGGTATTGGAAATTTAAAGCAAGATAATGGCCCGTTGCGACAAATCAGAAGTCAAGTAGATGTCCACATTGAAAATTGCGACCATTGATCATCAATCGGATAGCAATATTCTGTGAAAAGGGAGTGTCCCGTGGTACAGGGATTTAACAGCTTACCAAGCAGAGCGACCACCATAGATTAATAATAATCACTAGAAAATTAAACCATAATAATATACTAAATCGAAGATCTCATTCACTAGACGACAGGGTACGTAAAAAGGAATTGTTAAGGGTTATTCTAATCTCTCTAGTTGAAGTAGTGGTTACAAAGAAAAGAGCTAAGACGACACGATCACAAGTTTAAGGAATAGATGATCACTGGATGACCATTTATAAACCGAAATTCCACAGAGATAAGTCCCGTGATAAAAATACTTTTACTTTTAGGAGATGGGAACAAGAAAATAGGGCCAAATCATGACTAATCTCATCAAATCTCACGAGCCACCAAAACAGTATTCACACGTATCTTACAAACCTAGGTTATACTCAGAGATAAAAGTTGTTGAAACTGACAAGAAATATTTCGATTAATGGGCCAAAAAATATTCAGAGCTATAGAATCTTATCTATAGGCATAGTGTATTCACTGTCAAAAAAGTTAGAACACAGTAAAACCTTCTATACGACCGCTATGCCTCAAGAAGATATATAAATAAAAATAACACAACGATACAAAAATCCTTACCCAGAGACTTGAATAAATATAATAAATGTATAGTGTATCAAACAGCTGATCTAACAGAGAATTGTATTTTTTAAATCAATTACTAAAGATAAGCAATGAGTAGCTCAAGAGCAGAGATAAATTCTATTATTACAACATTCTAGAGTTCTACTCACTATATCTACCAATCTCGTCAATCGAACTTACTAAATAGCCTCATGTGAGCACATAGCACTTCACGAGCAAATATCACTGGAACCAAAAGGCATTTGCCGATTCCCAACACTGGTATAGTGTGCTTCCCAAAACCTACCACTAAACCTGACGTCTCCTGTCATACCGATTTTACATCCTCGCATCAAGCATACTATAACACCACCACTTATCGTATCATTTAACGAAATTCCTTCTTAGATATACCAACCCATAAAGGATTCGATCACTCCCACTATTTTACACCCACACCCCTTCTTTAATTAATATCTACAACAATATAAATTTCTCGAAGGTTAATCCTGAACAGACAATCTCCGCCATATTTATCCCCTACTAAGGATAACAGGACAAAAAAACACATAAGGGTTATCTCTCACTAACTACAAATAGAAAACTCCACAAACAAGAACTGGCCTTAACGATTTTATAAACAAAAACAATACCTATCTGGGTAATATTAAAAACCTGTAAAAGATTATACATAATTACTAATTAGTCATCACTCGGTCGGACCATCCCTGAAAATGCGCGAATACGGCACATTCACGCGCAACAGAGGAAGTAAACTTTCGTTTACTTAGTGAAGGAAACTCAGAGCGACCAAATTTACTGATATTATTATAGCTTTTCCTTTTTACTTAACTGAATTATTTCTGTTTGCCGAAACCCGTGAAATCATTTCCAATACTTTGTTTTCTAACCAAGAATTTATAGGAGGTCTCAATAAGAGACAATTTACAAAATTTATCTATAATTTAGCCTACCTATTTGTGGTATTCATATTTTTTCCTGTTTAATAACATTCACTTTTTAATCATACAGATTTCTGATTAGGATCATGTGGCTAATGGTGTTCATAACATATTTACATGGTCTACTCCTTTAGATCAGACATTCACAATTAAATTAACACTTCTGCTAATCATGAAACGTCTAAATAGTTCAGACTACGAAAATAAATACATTGTTTTTGCCCCAGCCTTAGACCATTGTCTATAAAAGATACATGTTTGGAAATGCACTTCTCGATTATCTTTATTTGTACTAAAGGCAAAAACTTAATGTCTCAATTATTCTTTTAGTTGTTTAAAATTATTTTCCTGTACTATATAGTACTAATTACTATATTAATTTATCAAATTCTCCATGGAATGTGATAAGTTGGTGGATCCTTCCGTATTCTTGAATGTTGGCGTCTCTCGTCTTACTTAATGGGTTTCTTTTTCATACACTTTAGATAATTACCGCAAGCTCGACCCATACACTCTCAATTAGGCACCTCACTTTCTTCAGCTTTACTACCAGTTATATTTAGCTTTAAATTTTAGTCCGTGCTTTAAATCATGAGCAGTAATAACAGGGTCCTTATTTCTAGGTAATGTTTTACCCCTCCCTGGATATTTCTATTATTACTAATTCATTTAAATTTCTAATATTTATTAGGAGTCTTCGTAATATATTTATATCTTCAATTTAGCCTTTCATACCTTGTTGATAAAATCATTTATTTAAGCCTTCCTTGAATAACCAATTATTAATAGATCACACCTACCTGCAAACTGTTTGATTTTTACCTATAACTATGTAGAGTTTCACTCTGGATGACGGACTAGCATATTTTTTTAACACATATCTACTATACTATTAATCCTGAAGGTATCAGCTTAGAATGTCATCTTTAATTCAGAAACTTTCCCTATTTCTTGCATTCCTATTTAATTTTAATATTTTGATTTACCTTTATACTAATAATTTAAATCAATACTTTTTACATTAGAAAGTTGTTCAGGTTCAAGGATTTAATCTTCCTAAAAAAGTTGATTGAAAACCTTAAGAAAATAATCTACTAATGTATTATAGTTGTTTTGGCTGAATGCACGACTTATGGTAGGTCAATTATACAGGTCTCTACATACTTATTAGTCATCAGGATTGCCAATAACACAAGGGATTTTTTACTTTATTCTACGTATACAATACTTCCTCTATCTCTCACCTGAATTGGTCACATTCTTCATACTATTGGCCGGTATTGGTCACGAGGCATGAAAAATAGATGAATACTATAACTACGTAAATCAGCTTACCCCATGCTTTGACATTTTTCTGAACAATTCTTCTTCGCATTTTCTATTGCTCTCCGTTCACTTTTACTTAACATCCGGATAACAACTTTCTGCACCTAAGACCCGAGGAAAAGACAATTTCTTGTGTATGAAGCCTAACTAAATTCAATTGCTAAATACTTTGGGATGCCTGAACTTATTCAACTCTTGAGTAGGATATCGCTTCTAATCATGACATCTTCGTGGTAATTTAATATTTTTAATTGTAATAATTTCTCATTGAGTCCAACATTGTTGATAATTTAAGAAGCTTTTTCGTATTCTATTTTTGATTATACGTGGCGTATGGATAATACATTGACTTTATAGTATAAGTCATAGTTTTTAGGATTTAGCAACCACTCATTTTTGATCGTGATTAATTTCTTTAGGTATAAATTAATATTTCAGATTAGAGTAGATATTAATAAAAATTCTTTATTACTCTTTCAGGGCTCTTGTATGGGTTTTGTTATCTTCGCATTTGTAGGATAAGGGTTAGTAAACCTGAGCCGATGTATTGAATCTCAATAGATATTATTATTTTTTTGTAGATTAATTTAATGTAATTTATCTGTTATATTTTTTGTGATATGTTTCATATAACTGATTTAGTTTTCTATATTTAATTTTTGGTGATTTATAATTTTTAGAGGGGCATAATCGGTTTAAGAATAATTATTCACCATGATTTTGTGTTTTCCATAGTGTTAGTATTTTAATATTTGCAAGAATCCATATTTAGTTTCTATAGTATGCTGTTACTGATCATCATTCTGTCGCATTGTTTTAGCGAAGAAGTCGGCGTTCGAGAGCGATCCCTTGCATTTTAATTTGGCTATTGATAGGTTCTTTCTTCATCTGGCTACTCTCTCTTGCAAGGTGTATTGATAAGGTTTGGTGTTGGATAGGTTTTTCTTCTGTACTTTTAGTGTTCGATCGCTAGTATATTATTAAAATT
>JABUQX010059965.1:37500-54412 GCA_015478945.1 Trachelipus rathkii | reverse complement strand
TAGAGTGACCTTCGTTCAGTTGGAACGGGTGTTTAACCGTTTTCGCATTTATCAGTGAAACGCTTTCGCGTTTTCGTGCCCACTTCTAATATATATATATATATATATATATAGATCTAATTCTGCAATATCTATAACAAACACTGAATTCATTCATAACAAAGTATTGTATTAATTACAATAATATCAGATTATTTTAATATTACAGTAAACATTATGAAATAATATGAAGATTAATTAAAAATTAAACAAAAAAATCTAGGATTTTATCATTAGATTATGATTTTATCCTACATAAAATGAATTGGCAGTTTAAAAACTGTATTCAAAGAAATCATGCAAAATTATAACTTTATCTATACAAATTGGTTAGCAGGGAACTGAGTGAGTTTGAGTATGTGGTGTAAGAAATATCACAGTTATGAAATTTAAAAATATATTTATTTGGAAACCGCATTTGTAGATAAGTTTCCAACTAGTAATAATCCCTTTCACAATCATATGACCCTACAATACGATTTTCAATTAAATTTATAAACAAATAAAAGTAATTGTTTGAAGATGTAATTTAATACATATATTGACTATAAAAATAAGCTTCATTTGTTTCAATATTATTTGTGATATTAATATGATTCATTAACTTCTAAACAAGAAAAATATATTAAATGTCAATACATACGGTATGCGCATGCGTCAGCGTGAGAAAAATTTTCCTGGCATTATGAAAAGGTGAATACTGAATAAGCAAATAAAATGCTTTAACTTCAAGTTTAAAACAATAGTTCATTAAAATAGCTTCAGTATACTAATCAGGGATGCCAATCTTGTTTCGTTCGTAACAAATATATTACGTTTTACATTTTTAATACTGTACTGTCGTTGAGAAGTTCAAATATTCTTAAAAATTTTTTGAATGATAAGATTCTCAAATATTAGCTATAGTAATTGGCTTCAATATTTAATGGTAAAATCAGACCGAAAGTATTTGCTAATATGTTTTGAATATGTGCTTACTTACACAATATACTCTTATATTTTTTTCATCTGGTTTATTCAATTCATGATGATTCTAGGATTTGCATATCAGGGTTATTAACAATTCAAATAGTTTTGTTATCACTTTGTGAACATGATTTGTTGCCTTTTGCTTGTATGTATTTTATTGCACTTTCACTTAAAATATTCTACTGGCAGCTACAGTACTAACCATGCATACCAACAGGCAGCTTCCCCAATCTTCCCGGCTCTTAAAAATAAGAAAAGGCATGAGCAATAAAAACAAAAGTGTTGAGAGCAGTAGTAAAACAAGTGTTTGTTATCATTATATATATATATATACAGTTATATACTTATATATCATATAACATATCTCTCTCTCTATATATATATACCCTTCTACTCTACCTCCACTTTTTCTATATATATCTAACCATATATATATCCTCTTTATCTTACTATATTTGATAAAGAAACAGCTTTAAACTCAAATGAACTAATACAGTAAGAGAGATGGGAATAAATGATGATAAAATATAAATGCATCATCAGGTTTAGGATAAAAATTCGAAATAATAATAATAATAACCAGCAATAATAATAATAATAATAACCATGTTTCTTTATTATGTAATTTATATATAAACAATATGTAATAATAATAGCAAAATAATAATAAAGAAAAGAAAGAAAGAAGAAGAAGAAAGAAGAAGAAGAAGAAAGAAGAAGAAGAAGAAAGAAGAAGAAGAAGAAAGAAGAAGAAAGAGAAAGAAGAGGAAGAATAATAATAATAATAATAATAATAATAATAGCTTAATAATAATAATATCAATGTAATAATAATAATAATATGTGTATGACATGTAATAATAATAAAAATAATAATAATATTTATCTATTTACAAGTATTCTTCTTTGAAAATTGTTTATCAACAACAATAACAATGGTAATAATAATAATTTTCTCACTTTCTAATAATAATAATTGCACTATTATCACTATTAATTAAAAATTTCACAACTGGTAGTGAGACTGATGAATGTAATTAAATAACTAGTATCATGTAAGTTTGTAGAATTTAACTGATCAAACAATACTAACAGAAATAGTATTAATAATAATAATAATATAATAATAATAATAATAATAGCCATCCATATTAATAATATAATAATAATAATAATATAATAATAATAATAATAACCATGTTTCTTTATTATGTAATATCAAACCACATATAATGAAGAACAATAAGTAAATGTTAAACTTACTTTGTTTTCAGTGTTGAATTATATACCAGAAATATATTGAAACTAATGGCCTTAGATAAAGTTGGTTGTGTGAAATGCTAAAATATTTTCTTTCAAAGTTTTCACAATTTTATGATAGGAGGATGGTGATACCTAATAAAAATGATTCATAAACATAAATTTCTGATTGAACTGTCTGTAAGAAATATTTTAAAGGGTTTTTGGCTATTGGGTTAATTTTTGAAAAGAGGGACGAATGGGATCGAGATGGTTTAGTCCTTAAGGGCAAGAGTGTTAAGGAGTTCTTGTGCTGACTCCCATATGCTCGGATTCACACGTACTGAGTCGTCTCATATTAGATCCTGTATAGGAATCTAGTGTATACAACAGGAACATATATATATATATATATATATGCTCCCAATATATATATATATATATATTTATATATATATATATATATATATATGCTACCCATATGCTATATCTCACTGCCTGCCATACCTTGCCATACATGCCGCATGCCCGCCGCCATAATATGTATATAGACAACAGCTGGTGGGAGAAATCCTTTTAAATAAATGAAGGGAATCGATTGCCGAGTAAAGTGCTTGAAAAGAATACTGTGATTACTAATGAGTTGGCGACTAATCAAAAGCATGCAACTTCTTATTGGTCATCAGAAGAAAACCAATATGTAGAACATATATAAACTAATGTTGACAAATAAAGCATTTACACACCACCTGCACCACACCGGGGTAATCGGGCTTCAATTACCTCTCTGTTTTATTGCACCTTCACTCAGCTGCTACTGCACCTCTATAATATTTTTAAGTAGCGCATCAGTAGGTGGTTTGTGTTATTTTACCACACACCAAAATATTGACATTACACCACACACACCACCACCACCACTTTTTACTTTACCACACCGCACCACTTTACTGCACCACTGATGGCCAATCTAGGCCAACTAATATAATTTAATATTCATTTGAAGCCACAAAGATGGAAGAAGATTGCGTTATAAAGCAATTGACCTTAGAGTCAATAAAGGTCAATTAAAGTTCAGTTCATTCTCTACATAACCTTTATCGATTACTAGAAATTATTATTTTATTTCTCAAAAATAATTAAAACACATGCAAATATCACAATCAAATTACTCAAAAACCATTTGTAATAATATTAGGTTAGGTTAGGTTAGGTTAGGTTAGGTTAGGTTAGGTTAGGTTAGGTTAGGTTAGGTTAGGTTAGGTTAGGTTGGGTTAGGTTAGGTTAGGTTATGGTGAGTTCAGATGGATTGGGTTAGGTTAGGTTTTTCTGGGAAAGGTTATTTTATGGTTAGGAACAAGTATTTACCTGTATATAATTCAAGCATATAAAACCAATGATTTTTAACATTTATTTGCTTTTGCTGTCCTTACTTATTATTATTATTATTATTATTATTATTATTATTATTATTATTATTATTATTATTATTATTATTATTATTATTATTATTATTATTATTATTATTAATATCATAAAAAATCTGTAAATTTCACGGCTTCAACAATGCAAAATCTCATAAAAGCGTTCCAGATGAGGCAATAAGATTTTAAGATTTATGATTTGAAGTTTTAAGTTTTTCCTAATCTTTGATTCTGATAAAAATAGATTTGAAGACTTTGGAAAGAGGGCGTTAAAGAACGATGGAGCATTGGGGACATTACAGGTTTATCAGGACGATAGGAAGAATGGACAATCAGGACAACAATGGACAAGAAAGACGGTAGGAGAAAGATAGGACGATGGAGACAATAGGACGATAGGACGAGTAAGGAAAATCAGGACTTGATGGGACGATGGGGTCGATGGATGATGGGACGATCAGGATGATAAGACACGATGGAGGAATGGACGATGGGACGAAGCCAGGATGATGACCCATAGGGACCTTGTGACTAATCTTTAGATTCTACGATAGATAATAGATTTGAAGACTTTGGAAAGAAGGGGCGTTAAAACGATAGGACGATAGGACGATAGGACTATAGGACGATAGGAAGATGGGACGATAGGACGATAGGATGATAGGACGATAGGACGATAGGAAGATAGGACGATAGGACAATAGGACGATAGGACGATAGGAAAATAGGACGATAGGACGATAGGATGATAGGACGATAGGAAGATAGGACGATAGGACGATAGGATGATAGGACGATAGGACGATAGGAAGATAGGACGATAGGACGATAGGACGATAGGACGATAGGAAGATAGGACGATAGGACGATTGGAAGATAGGATGATAGGACGATAGGATGATAGGACGATAGGACGATAGGATGATAGCACCGGGGACTCGAAATGGTTTGCTGCAATTGAAAATTTAGTAAAAGGAAAAAAGAATCAGGGCAATGGGGACATGACCAGATGATAAGGACGATAGGACGATAGGACGATAGGTAGAAAGTTGATAGGACGATAGGACGATAAGACGATAGGACGATAGGTAGAAAGTTGAGAGGGGGTAGACCCCTTTTTCAGGATAAGTTTAATAAGCGTTGGCGTCTAGTAGGAAGGATAGGTTGAATCACATAGACAGAGCTGAAAGGAGACTAGCCTAAATGGTAGACGGGAAAAATGGTTGACAGATCAAATGGTCGACAAGCCATCAAAAAATATCCCCGTACAGCCCGCCGCAGGCGTTAGGATAAGTTAGGTTAGGTTAGTTAGGTTAGGTTAGTTAGTTAGATTGGATTAGGATTAGGTTAGGTTAGGTTAGGTTAGGATTGGGTTGGGACCAGGTTAAAGTTGGAGTCTGGGTCTCAGACAGGAGTTAGGATTAGAGTTTGCTTAGGTTAAATTTTTTTAGTTTCATTAGATTAAAAAGAAACTCTAAATAACCAGATTTTTTTTTTTTTTTTTACAAATGTCGACCCTTTTTCCTGTCGACCATTTGGGTAGGTCCAGATGAACATTAACCAAGAATACAAACTTTGAAAACAAATATTTGAAAAAGGCTGGAGAGGAGATACTAGTTAAGTATAAGATTTTGAATTTTTAAATTTAGAGAACAGGAATGTTAATGTGAAGATCATTTTAGAAGAAATTATAATGTTAGGCAGAAATGAGTTGGGAGAGTTAGGAGGAGGGGGGAAGAGAGGGGAGGGGGGAAGGGGAGGAAGGGAAATGTTTGAGGCAGGAAAGAGACACAGGTTTAAAGGAAAGAGATGGAACATAAAATGGTTCCATTGGAAAGAAATAGGAAACAATAAATAAAAGGTTTTACAAAGAATTACGAAGCAGAGAGTTAGAGTTGGCAGAGAGAGAGAGAGAGAGAGAGAGAGAGAGAGAGAGAGAGAGAGAGAGAGAGAGAGAGAGAGAGAGAGAGTTTTTTATTCTCAATGAATAAAAATCTTTACCTTTCTTGATAAAATGTAGTAGAGACAAGTTTTGGTTTGAAAGAGGATTAATTGTTGAGGAACCATGAACGTCACGACAGCTTGATCTTTAAGAAACAAACATTTGCATTTTTAAACCACAGTTTATGTGTTTTAAATAACCACGGTTTATGAGTTTTGCTTAATTAATCCTTCATTAGAAAGCCCAAACGCTAATTTTGGAGAATTCAATCCCATTTTCAGCAACAAAAATTAAAAAAATTTCAAAATTAATACAGAACACACTTAAAGATGAAAATATATTTCTTCTGTATTTTAATAATTAATAAGTAATAATAAAAATATATATATATATATATATATAGCATATATATATATATATACTTATATATATATACCATATATATATATACCATATATATATACATATTATATACTATATAACATTTATATATATATATATATATATACATATATATACTTTATATATATATATATATATATAACTATATTTAAAAATACTGGAACAGCTCTACAATTCATATATTTATATGATAAAAGCCCTTGTATAATTTACACCAAATCTTGAGCTTAACACTTAATTGTTTAACATCGTAACATAAAAACTATTCACACACATATTTATGTTATTTAAAAATAGATATAAGATTTTACAAAAAGATCGACAATAAACTAAATAAACAACAACCAACTCAGTCAATAAGCACTTATATCATGTCTTTGGAGTCACATGGCATGAAGTCTTTGTTTTATTTTAACTCACCTGAAAGAGGCCATGCTGGGAAGCCAAAGCAAAACTAGATGGGGAGAAAAGTCTGTTGTTTTGGTAATTTTTAAATAATGCCTTTCAAATATGTTTGGGAATGGGTTTTTATGTATTATGTTAAATATATGTTAAAGGTTTTGTCATTTAAATAGGGTGTGTATTCGTTTTGTGTAGTTTGTCGGTTATATATGTATGTATATATATAATAAATATCTTAATAACTATACTGCTAATAACAACATGCATATATATATTTATCTTTATTCAATAAATATATAATAATAATATAATAATATATATAATAACATTATATATATATAATAATATGTATATATATCTTATGTGCTTATAAGATAAAATGACAACCTGGGTGTATCACTCGCAGGAATGGGAAGACCCCTTACCCCATGAAGCCACACACCAACACAGACGGCAGCATCGGTGTAACTATGTAACCATCCCGCAGAGAATTGCTGCCAGTATTGGGACCGTCACCACGATAAATTTAGGAAAACAAACCACTAACAAGACCTGTGAGAGGTGGGAGTGGGTTACTCTTTGAGTGCAATATCAGGCGGCTGGCGGGGATCATTCGCGTACAGAGCAGCCTCTCGATACCAAAGGAGGTACAGGATATTAAGTGAGTGTAGATAACAACTTTGCTCCACTTGAGAAGGATCAGATTTTGGAGAGCATTTGATCTCGATGATTGGGGTGTAAACTCCTGCACAACAGTTACACGAGTGGTCCATCAATTTTCAAATGACACAATGTGCAGCTTAGTGAGGATAAAATTAGGCTGAGGTCAAACACCCATTGTGGAAGAATCATGAATTTAGCGTGCTAGATTACAGGGGGAAAGCGCCACACAACACGACATCTGGGGATGCTGGCGGAGGCACGGCACCAGGCGGAGGTGACAATACACCATGGTGATCTCAGAGCGCCTTACAGACATAATTACCGGCCGGAGATTACCTGCCATAGGTCACCACACCATGGTATCGAAGGGCGCGACGGCATTTGCCGAGAACACATCTATTGGAAGGTCTTGGGCAAGGTGCTCTTTACGGACGAGAGTCAAGTGTCTGCATCTCGGACAGACATTAACAGAATGTACAAAGCGACCGACGGAGTTAGCCTGTTGTGTGTAATGTGCTGGGGTGCAAATCGCACTGGAGGTAGGGTTTCGTTATGGTCGAGGAGGCATCTCTTTCTCGGGGCCTACGGAGTTGCACATCTCGATGGAGACTCTCTAATAGCAATAAGGTATATCACATACATCCCTTAACCTTATTTAGCGCCATATACTTGCTACATCGTGACACTTTCATCCTAACTCATGACAAATCAAGGTCACACAAAGACCAAACGAGTTAGCAACTACCTTAGGACGGTTCGAAAGTGTGCGGCGTTGCAGAGTGGCCAACATATAGTGATGCGGACCTCTGACCAAATCGAACATTTTGTACGGGATATCCGCAGACGTCCCAGTCCGACGGCTACAACGACCTTCACGGACTTACTGCGGACCGGTGACGGGCTGCGAGGATCAGTCACTGGCTCCAGGACAGAATTCAATGCCCTCGCATCGAGCATGCAGGGACTGAGAATTGTCCAGGCGAATCAATCCCACACACGTGCCAGAAGGGGTCATACACGGTATTAAGACCCAACACCCTCCCGCGGCCGTCGCCGTACGTACCCAACATTATTATGTTTGCAGCGCCAGACCTCACAATCTAAGATTTCTTTGGCTCACTGACCTCCACCACTCCATCAGCCTATTGGTTCGGGAATCCACCATGTTATTTTCATTGTGTCCCAATAAAAGTGTCTTGCGTTCTTCAGCTTCTTTTCTTTACTCTTCCATATACTTATACTATCAACCTTGAATTTGCGTTAATTTATTGGTATTATATATATATATATATATATATATATATATATATACTTAATAACTGGTATTTTCCTTCTGAATCACAGCTAGTGGTTAATAGTATGGATAAGCCTGTGGTCTTTTAAACGAAATATAAACTGCATAATATATATATATATATATATATATATATAAATGTAAATATAGCAACGTTAACATTATTGAAAGTAAAAATATATACTTTATACTATATATATAAACAATATATATATATATAACTTATATATATATATATATCAGAGAAACTGCGAAGCCGCAAATTTTTTTCCGGCTTCGACTCCGGCCACGGCTCCTGCTCCATCACTGTTAAAATTATCCGGCTACACTACCGGCTACAGCATTTTTAAATTACCGGCTCCGGCTCGGTTCCGACTCCAGCTCCAGCATTTTAAAATTGCAGTTGGCTCCTGCTCCTGCATTTTAAAATTGTTTGCTGCTCCGGCTCCGGTTCCAGCTCTGGCTTCAGCATTTTAAAATTGTTGTTTGTTTCTGGCTCCGGCTCCTATTTAAAATTCTTTCTTAATCTACACTTTTGCAGTCGCAAATTTCTCATTACAAGAACTTTTTGGGTATGATAAAAATTAATGCTAATAAATGCTATCTTTATTAATTTAAAATTAAAAACTTAGAAAATATTTTATAGAAAATAAGATTTTTAAAAATACAGAAAAATACTTCACTTTTCTTTCTAATAGAATTTTAAAACCAAAAATTATCACTGTGGACAAAGACAGTACTTACAAATTTGCGATATCTTATATATCTTATATAAAAATTTCTCTTTATAAAGAGGAGAATCTATATATATATATATATATATATATATATATATATATATATATATATATATATATATATATATCTATATCTTATATATATATATATATATATATATATATATATATATATATATATATATATATATATATATTTATATACAAAATTATCGATAGCAACATAATAGCAACTCAAAGTATACAAAGTAACACTTCATATGTATAATACTCTTTCATAACTTAATATACTTATATATATATATGCTATATATATATATATATATATATCTACTTTACAATAAGTTAATATATACCATTTTATTAAAAAAATATTTTAAAGAAAAAAACACGCTTTAATTTTCAGTTTCAGCATAGAGTTCTAAATAATCCCTTCATTGAACTATGAGCTGCCTGAACGTATGTAATATTATTTATTCAAGCAAGTTTTTATTAAAAATAAAAAGAAATTATAATTCACTTGCTTCTATAATATTTTAAATTGTTTCTCTTTTCGAACTGCCTGAGCATATGTAATATAAATTTATTCAAAACTTTTTTTTTTTTTTTTTTTAAATAAACTTCTTCAATAAAATCCTTTTTTTAATGATTTCCTTAAACCCGATTTTATTATTTTTAGAAGAAAAAAAAGCTCTCTCAACATTCACTTGACTGGGAGGCAAAGCTGTTATTGTGTAAGTCGCATCTTGAAAATTTTAAGGATAGCTAGGGATTGCCTCTTTTATTTTATAACTTTGATTACCAGTCCGTTATTATTATTTCATCTAACTCCTTATGAAATTCTATTTTTATATATTTTCTAGAGAGGATTTTTATTGGGTTGAAGGTTTTTTACTGGTAGATTGTCTTTTTTCAATCGCTTTTCTGCATGCTCCAATTGGTCTTATTGTTTGTCAAATTTGACTTCTTCATTTGACAAGATGCCACAAGGGAGGATTCTTGAAACTGCTGAACTATCTGACTCCGACCCAGATTTCTGATCGATAGTGTTATTCATTTTAAACTCTAGTTCTCAAAGAACATTTCTAACTTTTAATATCAGATCTTCAGTTCTAAGGAAGATTATGAATTGTGGATCAACAAAGATGGACGACAAAAAATTATTTTGTTGCTTAGTTAACTCATTTAACCTATGAAGATTTTTGCTTCATTTGTTAAAATCCCTTCTCTATAAAAATTTTCCTGCAGTAAAGTCTTCTGATTGAATATTTTCTGTTGTAAAGTATAGGGAGTTTTAATAATTCTTTGAGGGTTTCGATTTGTTCCAACTGACTATCGGAGAGAGAAAGTTCAGGAGTACCAGCAGTCATCATACTAATATAGTTTTTTAGTCAAAGAAGCTTTTCAAGCATAAGACATGTACTTCCCCATCTTGTCTCAAGATTTAAGATTGCCACTTTCTAACTTGCTTGATGCTTTGAAACTCCCATTAATTTTGGGGTACGTGTCGCTTTTATTATTTGTCTCGCATTGCTTATAAGATTTGCTGTATGAGTATTGAGGAGAACATCACGCACTGCTAACTGTAAAGTATGAACTCCACACCTCATGTGTACAATGTTATTAACGTCATTGGAGCATAATTTTTTCAGTGTTTTATCAAGTTCATTCTGAAAACAACTATTACTTCTTCGCTTTGACATTCAATAAAATCAGTATCGCATTTACCAACTTCCTGATCCTCATCCTCATTGTCCTTATTTAATTTTTCAATCGTATAACTAATCATGTTTGATGCGTTATTCGTAACTAAGCTAATTAATTTATTGTCTCTTATTATTTCGAATTCTTTTATAACATCTACAACAAATTCTTGGATATATTCGCTGAAATGTTGCGATTTGATATCTCTTACTGCTAACGTATTTAGTAAAATTGTTTTTATCTTCCTCCACATATCTAATATTAATAGCAAATAATTTAGCTTTTCCCTTGTGCAAGCATTCATTTTTTAATGCACGAAGCGTACCTTTAAGCAATTTTTAAGATTATTTTTTTCCTTATCCTCTTCTTCTTAAGACTATTTTAAGAATATTTTCCAGGTCTAAAATGACTTCCAGTTTCGAAGCCAAGTCTCCACACAGTGCTTATATTCTAGTCACTATATTTAACAACCATTATAATCAATTGTATTTTGAATTTTTCTTTTTACATAGACGTAAGTAACAAGTTTTTAACAATTGAAAAAAGTATCCACTTTAGTCTGAGTTTTTGAAAGTAAAGGTTTATCCTGAGCAGCTTTTGCTTCACCTTTCTTTTTAACAATTACAGCAAATGTCTGGAAGAGAGCATTTTAAATGTCACATTAATTTAAAGGTTCTAGTAGATGTATTGTGACCTCCATAAGCAACTGGTGGTTCGGTAAACTCTTTTATGCATGATCAAACTGACTGTTTCCCATCAACTGTTTTAACTATTTCATGTTGACAAATGTAAGTACTTTTATCTTCAGAGCACAAGGAAAATGATAGGAAAGTGAAAAAGGATATATAATATTCCATGCATAATCCTTTAGTTAGAATTAAGGACTAACACTAAAAATTAATAATTGCTTAAATTTGTATTGCATACATCGTCTTTTTTTTGTGGCTCCGGCTCCAGGCCCCCCCTAAAATTTCGGCACCGGCTCCGGTTCCAGGTTTCCCAAAGATTTCGGCTCCGGCTCTAGCCCCTCAAAAAAATTTCGGCTCCGGCTCCACCCAAAACCTTGAGCCTCCCAGCTTCGGTTCCAAGGCCCTGATTCCAATAATATTATAGGAAGGCTTAAGTTGTGTTTGTTAAGAAGTGCTTATGTAGAAGATTGTTCAATGTGGCGTATTATATATAATATATTATATTATATATATAATATATATATATATATATATATATATATATATATATATATATTATATATATATATATATATATATATATATATTTATATATATATATATACTATTATATATATATATATATATATATATTATATTATAATAGGATAAACGATATCGGAACAAGTGAGTATATTCATTTTGAGCATTCATCTAGCAAGCCTTAAAACCTTAAGAAACTATATCAGAACTTGTGTTACTGTTAACAACGTGGCATATAAAAAGCCATATTTCATGTAACTTCTAGGCTACAAAAAATTCAGTACACTCTAAATTTAGTAGATATTTAAAATGACCATTTGGATTCTGCGTTGGATTCTGTTCTCGGCAACATTAGATTAATGACCAGTCAAGAAGAATGTAGAGTAATCATTAAAGCTAGAATTAAAGGTGGTGAATGGGTTTACTGTTTACCACTCATCCTCCCCGAGAAACTAGATTCAAAGGATATTGCTAACCTATTAGTTGCTATGGATAGAACCTTATCAGAGATATTAGAGCTAGAGTATAATAAAATCTCCCGAAGATAAATTTACCTCCATATTTTTAATTGCTTATAAAATGTAAAATTGGTTTTCAGGTTTTAAAAATACATAATTTGTTTTAAAGTGAAGTGAAAGTCCCTGAACAACCTGCCTAGCGGATTGCATGTTCCCCGCAAGAGTTTTTTTTGGTTGCCAGTAGCAATGAGGATAACAAGTTGTTGGAAACGTGAAACCTTTTACTCATCTAGTATAATGGATTTCCTTTGCTCAAAAACAAAGTATAAGGGCATTTCAAAATTCAAATGCAAGCTGCGTTGACTAGTGAAAATTAATATGCAAACGAAAATATTAAAACCTAACAAAATGATTCCCTTACAACGAATTATAGTTATATTCACATTAATAAAACTAAATGCATAATTTGCTTTAAGCTCTAAGGAACGAATCGTACAAGTCAAAATCGGATTAAGCAACAATTTTGGCTGCAATGTGAGACAATACGTCTTGAGTGATGAGACCTAACAATGTAGTATTGTTCCATCTTTAATTTCCCTAAACTCTTCAAATTTTTAGAAAGAATACATATTTTAAAAACATTTTAATTAGCAAGGTGAAAATTCTTTATACATATTTAAATACATCGCAGAATTGAACATGCTTCCAATATTCATTACTGGACTTTTACGTCCATTGAAGTAAATTTGTACACTATAAAAAGTCTATTTAACCACTGGTGTAAAAATCGAAACTTAACCTAGTTTCCACCATAATTGAAGAAATATCGATTCATTAACCAGGTTAATGGCCGACATAACGGACTTGAGTTTTGAAGATCTGCAAGTCAGATGAAGTGATAAAAATAGAAGTGGTTTCAAACTTTAACTAGTCGAGTAGAAGTAAGAATGATTTTAGCGGCTTACGTTTGGTTAGAGCTAGAAAGAGACTGTGAAAAATGACTAGACTCACACGAGTGAGTCCCTTATCGGAAAAAAATTATACATATGAGTTGAAAGTTCAAAAGAGCATTGTCCAATGTAAAGGCGATAGTTAAGGTGAGTGATGCAACAGATCGAAAGCCAAAAAAGATTGGATTGAATATGGGGGACCAAAAAAGTTCAAATGCCCTGAATTCCACTTTATTGAGCAGCATGTGTCGGACCCTATGTATAATTCGACTGAATAATGGGGGAGCAGCAAACGAGAAAAGTCGAAATGCCCTAAACTCCATCTTATTGTGCAGTATGTGTCGGATCGTATGCAACGCATACTCCATACAAGGGCGAACAATGCCCCGTTACATAGGAACTGGGCTAAAATGATATGAAGAAGGTGCTTCAGAGCATTAAACTATTAGAAACTTGTTTAGTGACAAGGATACGTGATTTTTCAAAGAAAGATCACCGGAAGAGCGGAAATTAACAGAAAAAATGTTCGAAATGAGTGTTTTCCAAGATGTAGTTTTATAGAAAATTAAAAAGTTCACAGTAGGTGAATAACTTTATTCTAATAGATAGATGAGTGAACTCTGTTTTGAAGAGATGAAAATTACCATTGTTTTTCTTTCCCTCAACTATAAATACGAGAAACAGCAAAGGACATTCGCTCCAATGTCACTTTCCTTGCATTAACTATTTGCTGTTAAAGTGTCTTGCTTTTCCAATGAAAGGGATACT
Source organism: Trachelipus rathkii (assembly GCA_015478945.1). Lineage (NCBI taxonomy): Eukaryota > Metazoa > Arthropoda > Malacostraca > Isopoda > Trachelipodidae > Trachelipus > Trachelipus rathkii. The sequence continues at coordinate 40,210 of JABUQX010059965.1, read as the reverse complement.
TAAGGATGAAGTTTCCGGAATAAGATTGGATAGGAGACAAGTGGCTGATAGATCATCATTACTCAAATGGAGAAAAAGTGTTGGGAACAAGACAGAGTACCAAAAAAACACACTATTGACGGTTTTAAATGATGAACGAAAGCCGTTACAACAGCACTTATAATTCAACATTAAAGGAAATCAGAGAAGGATAGTAAAAAAAAAGTGTATTTAGAAATCGGAGATTTATGCCACATTCTATTGCCAAAGAGCAGAGGACCAGGAATCAGAAACGAAAGGTCACCATTCGAGTGTCCATTTCGAGAGCCAAACTGGCGATCTGAGATAAGGTTAAAATATTAAAGATCATCATAAATATTCTTGCTAAGGATAAATTGGAAAATTTTAGAGTGAGCAGAGGTTAAATTAAAGTGACAATAGCTTAGAGGGTTGAGAAGGGGACCCCTTTTGGAATAGGTTAAATGACTAAATGTTTCTAGCAAGAAAGAAAGGTTAAAGATAATAAGGAGAGAGCAAATAATTTATAAAGGCTGTTTGCAACCTCAGAAGAACAAATGTTGAGGACCATAAGAGGGGCAAAGTAAGAGCAACAAGCTGGAATCATATCTTTAGAAAAAAATCCAATATTAGTCACAGATGAGTTAATTTCTTCATCATTCCTGGTTTCTGTTCCAATTTTCACTTTGTTGATCTTTATCTCTCTCTCTTCTTCTAGGCCTAGTCTCTTTTTTTTTCTTAGCACAAATTCAGGTGTTGTAGTCTCTTATAACAAACACTTATTTTCTCATGTTCAATGTCACTACCATCAATTTTCACCCGTAGCGGATGTTGTGAATATTTCCACTACGATGTTGGCTGCTCTCGTGTTTCTTATTTGGGGTTTTTAGACTCTCTTAGCAATCAGCGACTAAATATAGGCCTAGCTCTATCAACCTTTATAAATTTTTCTACTCTCTAAACTCTAAAATGGATCACAGGCTCTAGTCTTCACCTTCCTCTAAAATCACCTTTCTTGGTAATTTCAATGTTCACCGTCGGCAATGGCTTTCTTCTAGTTTCAAGATACAGCTGGTGAACTTGCTTATCATTTCTATTCAAAATTACTTTAGAGCAAATGGTGCCAACTCTCTATGCTCTCTAAGATGAATCTTTTCTTACAGTTCAATTCTTCTCCATATACTGTTATACTCTTTCCTCCCTTGTGGTTCTTATGGTTATCTTCTTATCTCTTTATTCTTATTTCTTTTAAAGTCTTTCGCTGGGTATGGTATCTGCCTTCAGTAAGGATAGGTTTTTGTTACTTTGGTCAGACTTGTGGTGTGTTATTTTCATTTTCTTCGGGATGATTACTGATACAGTGGAAAGAGTTCTTGGAGTGTGTCGAAAGCATAATGGAAGTGATTCCCTTTGGCATAGAGCATTTCATTCTATCCTCAACTAAAACTTATACTTTGTTTATGTAAGTTTGGTTTCATGTAGGGTTACTGAGTGGCAAAGTTTTGGGATGAGCCGGAATTGGACCCATTTTTTTATGAATCCGGAGCATAGAAAAACTTTTTACTATTTTTGATTGGAGTCGGAGTCGAAATTTGAACCATTTTTTATTTTCTCCTATAAAATAAAGAACTTGGAGCCTGAGTCGGGACAGCATATTTTAAAATGATGGAACAGGAGAAGAGAAAGTTTTGCAGTTGGAGACATGAAAAAAATATACCAACTCTGAAACCTTGTTTTTTTTATCCGCCGCAGGGACATTGCCATCAAAAATTGCCGTAGTCTTCAAACTCTCTATACTCGTATTATTTGTATTTCATAAAGAAATCGTGAAAAATCTATTCGCAACATTTAAAAATACTTTTCAACGTAAAAAATTCAATGAACTTTCTGGATCTTCTTTCTTTTGATATTTCTGTCAATTTTCACAAAATGTCAACACTCTCTTTGCTTCTCTTTTTCCCCTCTTCTTGTTTTTTATGAACGTATCTTGCCTTCTATTAAATCTGGACTCTTTGTTCAAATCTTTGCCTCGCATTCTATTTTAAAAGATTCCTGACCTGTTCTTCCTTATTCACCGACTTTTCATGCCTAAATTTGTAATTTCTTCTAAGGATGCAATTTCTGCTCTTTCTGAGCTTTACTCTAAAGAAGGCGTATGGTCCTGACAGTATCTCTCCTGTAGTTTTTAAAACATTTGCTTCTGAACTTGTATTCCTGCCAGAACGTACGTTCATTCACCCTTTGGCGACAAAAAGGGATTCCTCTCAACAATCTATAGCCCTATTATTTTAGTTCCTTTCAAAGTTTTAGAATATAGAATGATTTTAAATCATGTTAAATCTAATCTCATCTCATACAGTCAGAAAGGCGTTACTACTGATTTTCTTTCCCCCCTTTCAAAACTCTTAGTCTCTTCCACTCGTAATTTGATGTTCTCTTACTGTGGGCTAGACATGTCGAAAGACCTCGATAGACTCCAGAAGAAACTTTTTTTGATTTCTAAACTTCCATCTTTCGCTCTCTACAAATTTTTCTACAAATTTCTCTCTTATTTCCTATCAGGCCTTTCTATAGCAGCTATATCACCGTTCTTGTTTCAGATTTATTAATAACGGTTCATTAATAACCATCTGTCTGTCATTCATTTCAACATAGCCATTCTTACCCCGACGATTCATAAAAAGAATACCAGGTACCAAAACAAATCGATAGT